>VZTU01009259.1:4612-89063 GCA_013400835.1 Zapornia atra
GGGGGAAGAAGGGAGTAAAATCATGGCTAAAGGGAATTCTGCTTAGAATGGAGGGGTGGGGGGAAGGTGTTACTGAGAACCCCATTTTTCCCCAGTTCCTGCCCCCCCTGTACTGCGAGCGGAGGGGAAGAAGGGAGCAAGATTCTGATTAAAGTCTGCTAAGAAGGGCGTGGTGGAGGGAAGATCTTTTTAAGATCTGGTTGCATTGGTTTTAAGATTTGGTTGCACTCCTGACTCTGGTTCTTCACTGTTCTTTCTAGTGTAGTGTAATAAATTAGAATAGTTCTTTCCTGCACTCTGTTGAGTCTGTTTCGCCCATATCGTCGCTGATAAAATGATCTCTCCTTGTCCTAATTTTGACTCCTAAGCCTCTTAATACATATTTTCTCCCCTGTCCATCTTACAAGGGGAGTAATAGACTGGCTTTGGTGGGCATCTGGACTCCAGCCAGGGCTAAACCACCACACCAGTATTTTCCAGTGTTTTGCTTTGCCATTCTAGACACATTGCCGCAGTGAAAGAAACCAGAGTGACATTTCTGGTATACAGTTCAGCTTGGTCCCTATCTACTGATTATTGGCACCAGCAGCCCCTACAGAAAAGTCCGTCAGCACTTAAACTGGCCAACTATCACCTCACACAGAAGTGCAAACCGGTGATGAAAAAATTAATTTAGATGAAAGTTCTTAATAATCAAATCAGCTGTTCAGGAACAGTTTGCTGGGGAAGAGAGGAGGCAAAAAACTCAACATTTATGAGATAGAGCTCACAATGCTTATGAAAAGGTTTCTTAGATGAAGTGGCTAGAATACCAGGGCACAACTTGACTCACAATTTTTTTTCCCAGTTTTGCATTTTTTTTAAAGGAATGAATGGATGAATTACTTGTGGGTAAATGTAATTTTTTGTGCAGCTTCTCACACCTCCATTCCAAATGTTTTTACTTTACTCCTTGTCATCTCCCATTAGACTCTAGCTAATTTTGCTACATTATTGCTTGATCATATAATATATCAATAGGCCCTTCAGATACCTCTGTGTCCTCTCTGAAGTCCTCATCTGCACTTCCTATTTGGAGCAAATGAACAGTTCAAGCAGAAATATAAAGCTTTATGAACCAGATTTGCACACATCTGCTGAATTCCATTTAAACATTGATAAGTTCAGAGGACTCATACAGCCCTTCCTCCAAATAGCAGTAATAGCAGTACAAGCTGATCCAATTGTTAGCAATTCTTTTTAAACAACTCTGTTATTGTGAATCTTTATTTCCAGCTGTAACTCACTTCCAGCTTCAATTCAAACCCTTGGACAGCATTTACAGATGTAAATTAAAACTATAAAATATTATTTTATTATTTTCATTTTTGGTAAAATATTTTTTTGTGCTACAGACAATAAAAAACTTAATTAGAGAAATAAATATCATGTTTCCTACAACTGGATGGACATTCGGGTTTGGTATCAGCTCGCTTTGTGTTTGCTGATAACATGTTTCTTTTAAACTTTCTGTGATTACTTTCTGATATTTACTCAGGCCATACAGACTATTGAGGTTAGTATAGTATGTCTACTAAATCACGGGTTATTTAAATCTGTAATGGATCTATCTATTTGACCTTTTTGCATTCAGCAGACATTACCAAAACCCAGAGAACTTCCAGCCTTGATAAGTGAAAATCTGTATAAGAGTGGGAAGTCTCAAATCCCAACTGGTGAAGAATTCCTGCAATCCACAAACCATGTCTGAAGAGAAGAAATGTATGGTATTTCAGAATTAAATAGTGCTTGTAGATGTTTTGTAGTCCTCTTAGGACTCTGCCTCCACTAAATCTTCACCTTTAATGTATTATTAACTCAAAAGACAAACAAATTGTGAAGTAAATGGCTAGCCAGCTGGAAGACAATCATGTGGAAAATGTGGAAACCTTATTTGTGTATATCATTAGACTTCACCTTAGCTGGACATCATACTTCCTGTCACCTTAGAAATTGCACGAACCCACCATTGATAGTTTTTTTCCATATGGTGCATCTGGCGTCACTGAGTTCAGTCCTCATCTCCCAGCTCTCTCTGAGGGTCTGCAAGTTCTCTCATATGAGTTTCCACACTCCCACCCTCACCTGATCCTAAACAGAATTCTGAATATCTGTCAGGAAGTTTTTGCTTAGGGGACATGAGGAAATACAAGAAAACTTAATGAATCCTTCTCATCAGAGGACTTTGAAGAATTCACCAATGTAAAAAAAAAAAATATGCTATTTAGACAGACAACATTTTGACCTGGCTACACATTCTGTTTTTCTTCCAAGAAAGGGAATACAACCAGTTAATCTATTCTCAGCACTAAAGTAGCTTGTTACGTTCCCATTTAAGGAGGGTAATTGAAAATGAAGAGCTCTGGGCATTCTGTGATGCTACTGATAGGTCTGAAAATATATACCTGCCAGCATGTTTGTAATGCATCATTTATTCTTGAAAGGCAAAAGCACCACATGTAAATTGACTCAGTAGCAGGTAGGAATAAATACTCTTGAAATTATTTTTGAACTAATAATGAAGCAGAATAATTTCACTTCCTGTGAAGTCTTGTTTTTGCTTTACATTCAGATCAATTCAGACAATCCCATTATGTGTCCCAAATCTTACATTTTCTCCATATGTGCCTGAAGCATGACACCTGAGATTATGGAGAGATCTGTTGTATAACAATCTCATTACTTTGGAGAGCTTAGAAATCACAGAACTGACTGTCAGTATGGCAGGAATGCTCTGAGAAGGAATGAGAGTGGGAAGATGTGGCAGAAATTTCAGTGATGACTCTTTAATCCCAAAATGTAGCAAAGAAGGGCTGCAGTCTGCTACCAGATTAGAAAGCAGTTAATCTGTTCTCAGCACTAAGGTAGTTGGTTGGTTCTTTGAAGAAGACCCTGAACAGAATAGCTCTCTTGTATTGTGCCTGATTTTCCTAAATTAGGATGTAGGTAGAGTCCTTCCCAAAGGAAAATGGTGAAATCTTGTTCCATCTTTCCAGAGGTGAAATCAGTTTTGGAGGCTACTGGCTCCCAATTATTCTAATACAGCAGGCTATAGGACTTTGCTGGAAGGTCAGTCACTAAAAGAATCTGTGTAAAGGATCATATTTATCCAAAGTTTGTTTCCTGATCCAGTTCATAACAACACAAACAGCCAAATGGCTACAGATGAAGGAAATACACTTTGCGATATGTGTCACCAGAACACAAAGGCTGACAGATGTGTTGAGAGAATCTTGAGTATCATTGCCCATAGCGTATGACATCTGCTTGATTTGTGTGTTAACTTTCTGCTACTGTTTCTACTGTGAAAACTTCATGTTCTGCTAAACATAAAAGGTGACAGGAAGTATGATGTCCAGTTGCATCAAAGATTAGAATAAATTTTCTGCAGTGGGGGATACTGTCTTAACAGTATGTCCTGAAACAGACAGTAAGTCCTTCTCTACTAGAAGAAATATTTTGACTTCAAGGAATGACACATATAGATATAATAAAAATAAAAAGATTTCCCAGAGGAAAAGGGAACACACAGATAAAGCTTCAGCTTTGAACAAAACATATTTTCTCTAGAGATGCAGCAGAATCTGCATGGTCTTTGATGTAAGCCATTAAGATACCAAAATCTGATGACTAGAGGACAATGACTTAGAGAAGTACTTGCAGAAGAAAGATGTGTGGAAAGGTGAAAAATTTGGGTTTGCATCTTTTAATTCTAGTCACCTGGAAGATGTGAATCTTCTTTATGTAAAGAGTTACTGGTTCCAATTTCTGCTTTAATTAAAGCAAACATTAGAATTTCAAACCCATTTTGAGGTGCTCTACAAAGTAACAGCATAGATAGGTCTGCTTCAGAGATTTGGTCAATTTACTATTTCTGTGCAGTACTGAGGAAAACAGAGCATGAAACTTTGAAGAGAATCACTAGGATACTGAAAATCAGCAAAGATTGTGAGTCATAGGGTTCCTCTGTAATTGGAAACATTGGTAAAAATAATACCAGGTATAAGCCAATCAGCCACAGAAATCTCTGTGAGAAAGACATGCAAATTTAAAAAAAATAAAAAAAAAAGATGGAAGCATAGTTCATTCAGGTGTCAGTCATGGAAAGGTTGCCCAAAGGCATGGACAGCCTGCTCTAATCACCAGCATTGCAGAAGAAAGTGCTTCTGATTCTTTCTGCCATTTGTTCATTAGGGAAGGTACATTTTCATAACATTACTGTAGTGAAATGACATTTAAGGGCAAACAGTTTTAATGTAAAATTTCAGACATTATTCATAAAGGATATACTTCTAGGAAGCCAAATACATATTGTTGCCTCTACAGTTAGTCAAACTCAATCCACATTTGCTCTTAGAATTACTGGACTCTTGAGCATTTACTCATGGAGAACATTTGACAGCTCTGTGCTAAGGCTCTCCAGTCTCAAAAAATTGTTACAAATATGTTGACTTTTACTCAATCTGGAAATTTTCATTGACTGAGAGAATTCTTTGATGCAAACCACAATATCTAGCATCCATTTGAAGTCTGATTAATTTGTTTTGTAGTCAAGCTGATGTGAGTAAAATTACATTTGGATCAAATTATTAGCTCTATGTCTAGCAATGAGTGGCTGACAAAAAGCTTGAAAAATGTTCAGATTTTCAAAGTCTGCTGACTAGTTCACAGTTTGATAATCTTTTCTTGTAATTTCATTTGGTTTACATGTCCTCTGCTCTGTGTTTTCATTTCCCTGCTAAACCATCAGCTGGCCTGGTAAAAAATTCTGTGAGTGAGACGGACAAGGTGAACTGAACTGAGGAACTGATAGTGATAACGGTTCTTCACAAACACACCGATACAACCAAGTGTGTGATTCATAGGTGAATGTGGGATGGCTGCTTTGACATACACCTCTGCCAAAGGAATAGTTGATAGCCATCCTTTGCCTTTGTATTGGGTCTGGCTGAGACAGAGTTAACTTTCTCCACAGCACCCTCACAGTGCTGTGCTGTGTGTTGGTAGCCAGCAAGGTGTTGGCAACACACTAGTTTGGCTACTGCTGAGCAGTGCTGGCACACACCAAGGCTGTCTCTCCAACATTTTCCTCCATCAGCGGTAGGGTAGGGATGGGCAAGACCTTGAGACACAGCCAGGACAGCTGGCCCCAACTGACTAAAGGGATATTCCATACTGTATGATGTCTGCTCAGCAGTAAAAGCAAAGAGAAAGGAGGAGGAAGGGTAGGCTTTCATTATTTACAGCATTTATCTTCTGGAGCAACCACTATGTATACTGAAGCCCTGTTTCTCAGGAAGCTGTACATTGCCTGCTGATGGTAAGTAGAGAATAAATCTTCTGCTTTTCCTTTGCTTTATTAAGCTGCTTTTATCTTGACAGATGAGGTTTTCTCCATTTTACTTTAATCCTTTCCCTGTCCTTCTGAGGAGGGTAGTGATGGAGCAGCTTGGTGGACAGCTCGCATTCAGCCAAGATCAACCCACCACAGTCTTTTTGGCACCTAACATGGGGCATAAGATAATGGCAGTTTTGTATTGTGAGCTATAGCTATAGTTGTTATTAAGTGGCAAACTCCTGTGTGGGTCACGTTTGTTTGGCTGCACTGCTTATCTTTTTATTTTGCTGCTTTTGGGAGCATGTTAATAAAAATAATATCTACGTGCTTCCTCCTGGTATTGATGGCCTTACTGTGCTGTATTTTGTGGGGAGGATGAAGGAATTAGGAAATATTCTAGTACAAACAATGTCTGTGTGCTTTGGCCAGATAATGATTATGTTGCTGTGGTAGGGGAGCTATCTTGCAGAGAAGATGAGGGAACACATCTGACATGCACCTGATAGAAGGTGCCTTGCCTACCCCGGTGAAAACCAACAGCTTCTAGTGGTGCACTGGGGCCTTGTTCGTGCCTATTGAGCCATAGAGGCCCTAACCTCAGATAAATGTGGTTAGGGCAGGGACCCAGGGATCTTGGTGAAGGGAATTCTAGTCTGGTACTGCAAGGGTCAGACAGTGAATACTCTTACCAGGAACATGAATAGAGGGTCCCTACCTTCAGCCAGAAGGATGAAAGGGATAATTATACTGGACTGTCTGGATACAATGGCCTGACACATAGGACTCACAGAAATACGAGGCTTTGGTAGACCCTAGTACATGGTCTACACTGATGTCATCAAGGTACAGGGGCACAGAGCCCATTCGGTTCTCTGGAGTGCTGACTTAGCAACTGAACAGCTAAGGAGAACATCAATAAGAACTGATCACCCTTTAATAGTCCCATATGATCAGCGCAGAAGTCTCACAGAGGACAGAAGTTAACAGTAGACATGCATGGCCTGGACAAACAGATGCCACTACTGAGTGTTGCTGTACTAGGCATGTTAGAGCTCCAATATGAACCAGAGTCAGAGGCACCCAAGAGGTATGCTACAACTGATGCTGTCAACATGTTTTTCTCAATCCCTTTTGTGGCACAGTACAGGCCACAGTTTTCTTTCATGTGAAAGGATGTCCAATACACCTGGAATTGACAGCCACAGGATTGGAAACACAGCCCTGCCACTTGGCATGGACAAATCCAAACTGGCGATGCCCCATATAATCTATAGCCCTAAATACAATTTAAGCCCATGTGTATGTTTGTTTAGGCTTTTTGTTTGTTTCCAAGAAAAAGGAAGAACAAATTTTACAGCCAACTTAATTTACCACTAAGGAAGTCAATAAAGCCAAACCAAATATTACAGATAGCTAGCAGAAAGAGAAAGCTGTATGTTGTTCATGGATAAAACAATAAAATAATCCAGGTCTGGGTAAACGGTGATCTGAGTTTTTCAGTATGTTGGTTTTTTGGTTTTTGATTTTTTATTTCGTTATCTAATCCCTTATTTGGTCTAATTTTACATTTTGTTTTGATGCTTTCTATCTTTTCTGTTTTTCTCCCCAGCTTTCTGTGTGTGGCCCCTGCCCCCTTACTGATCTCTTTTTCCTCCTCTTTCAATCCAAGTTAGAACAAATAGAAAAACATGTAAGACTGAATCAAGTTCAACATAGTTTGAAGTCAGAAATAAATAATTCCTGGTTTTTTAATGTTCCTTGTTGTCTTTATGATTTGTTTCTTGAAATGAACAATATTTTTTTTCAGCAGCACAACTTGCTAAAGGAAAAAGTTTCTATAATCATATTTCTCACTGTGAGAGTGTTAATTCAAAAATCGTTGAATTTGATCTGATTCCTGCCTGTAAATAGCATGAGCATACTTTGATCTATTGCTCTTTCTTTATAGGAAGAAAAGGAAAATTAGTTATTAGATTCCAATGCTTAATAAAGCTATCTAAAACTATATGCATGCATATTCAGGTTTCTGTTTGTAGCTTGATACTATTCAACTTCTCTTGTCAGTATATATTATATATATGCATAAAACTCACCTTAGAAAAAAATCCTCTATTTGCCTAAGTGATCTTGCCATAGTTTGCAGTATAAGATTCTTCATGAAAAATGAAGCAGAATCTGTGCTTCACAGTTGAAATGATCTTTCAGCCAGAGGAACATACAGTAGATGCAATACCTGATATGTAAACCACAATTTTCAAAATTGTTTGTAAAACTGGAAAATGAATCTGAACACAGTGTTACATAGCTGAATTGCATTTAACTGAAAGAAAAAATAAAGTTTACAATAGAAAAACAAACTCAGATGCACACATCATAGAGGTAAAGATGACACATTTTCTCTCAGACTATGTAGACTTCAGCAGGGGATAGACAAATGGATTTCCAATCAACCAGATGAATCTCAACAGCAGATATGGAACTCCTTAGCTGCACTTGCAGTATTTCAAATGTTCTTCAGAAACCTCTCCTTCATGAAAGTGAGCCTGCATAATTTCTTGCATGAAATCTTTTATCAGACCCTTCTTCAGCTAGAGAATGAAGGCTTTCTTCACAGAATCACAGAATCGTAGGGGTTGGAAGGAACTTCGAGAGATCACCGGGTCCAACCCCCCTGCCAAAGCAGGCTCTCTATCTCATATTACACAGATAGGCATCCAGATGAGTCTTGAATATCTCCAGAGAATTCAATTTGACTCAGCGTTGTCAGATAGAGAATGAGAAGTAGAATGGTGTAGCAACAACAGGAAATGTCTGTGAAATAATCTTGAAATAAAACCTTTCACTTCATATTCAGGTATGAGAAAAGAAAACAACGTTATCAAAACCCTTTAAGTGATTCAATGATGTTTAGTTAAATTCATGCAGTCTGTTAAACCTAGATCAGAACCTTGCCTCATGCTCATATCATTCAAATCCTAAAACAAGACATGAACATTCATAAACTAATTAAAATAAAAAAAAAAAGAAGGCACTGAGGATGTATATTTTTAAAAGGAGATCATTCAGCAAGATGAAGGAAGGTGAGGATATAAAAATAATAAAAGCTTGAACTAAAAACCTCATAAGTGCAGGGGTTTTTATTGGAGAATGAGTGTTAAGTAACATATTCAGGTAAAAACATTTAGGATATCCTTACATAGTTAGATATGTGAAACTTAGAAACTTATTGACAAAAGTTACCAGTGTGGTGGAGAAAGCAATGGAGTCAGAAAGGTATTAGGAAATATATATAAAATTTAACTTAATAACTAATTTGTTGTTTGGTGGTTTTTTAGTAACTCTTGAAATTGTCTTTGTTGATAATTTAAAAAGTGACTAATAAAACATAGGAAGGAGTTTTTCTCTAAGTGACTATGATATATCTTGAATTTTTTCTAGAGAGTAGAAAAAGAAAAAAACAGAAACCCCTTGTACACTGCTCTGACCATATAATAGGAATTCCCCCTATTACTACCTATAGCAAACTCAGTTTTATCTCTACTTGGGGATTTGAAAGTAGTACCCTTGTTCCACATCCAAAATGTATTAGTCATACTTGAAAGAATATTTTCTGGATCAAATTAAAACTGAAACTAGAAAGAACTTAATATTTTTTGCCTTCACAGACAATTTCTCACTGTTCAAAGATCAAGCATGGAAAAGAGGAGATGTCTGATCAGAAGGTATCATTTACTACAGAGATCCTGTAACTTTTTATTTCTTACAGCAGTCAATTTAAACTTTTCTCCCTTATGGTGACTTTCCTCATAACGGCATGATACAAGAGCATAACAGCCCAATTCTCTCTTTGTTTCCCATGAAACAAGGTCAATATATCTGTATTACCCAACATGCACTTTTTTCCTCTTTTTCCTTTTTTCCTCCCTCATTTTTCTTCTTATTGCAGGAGATGCAAGAAGCCAACATTCTGGTAGTCATATATCAAACTGATGCCTCAATATCTGCAACATGTTCGCACAGTATTTATGATCTTTTCAGAGTTTAATCCAAAGTGCTACATTCTCAAGGAAGGGTGCTTTGAACCATGAAAGAAAGGTCTGAATACTTGGAATAATAGCCAGGCTATTTGACTGCTCTCTTGAAATGGGCAGGCTACATCAGTTGAAAAGTAAATGTGCTCCATAGCCACTATCGAGGAAAAAAAAACCCCACAAAACAAAACAGAGCAAAAAATTACTTTGGTGATCTTAAGCAGTTAAAATTATTTAAGTGTATGGTGATTTTGAGCAATGGGGAAGATTAGTACAGCCTTCATGTTATTATAAACTATAGCATTCCTGTTGGGTTCAATGTGCTTACTAGAGCCAATACATTCGCACTGATATAAGACAAATGAATCTGTGCATTTGTTGCTGTCTCTTTTTGGAGGACTGTCATCATCTCTGTTGTCTGACATATGATTAATACATTTTGAAAGAAACCAATCAATTTATTAACACAGCAGTCGATGACTAGAAGATAAGGATGATGTGACACTTCCAAATTCCTAGATATAGGTTACAAAGACAAATTACTGTGAGATAATTGGAACAATTATGAAAGGTTTCCGACGTTATGATGTAAAATTTGTAGGAATAAAAAATGAACATCTGGTTCAGACATGAATATCTCATTAAAGCTTTGTTGAGACACATCTTTACTACTTTGCTATAAATTTTCCAATGTTGTTGAATAAAAAAGGTACATTGTGCATCTTATATAATTAAGTACCAGTGCACTGTATCTGTAGAATAGTCTCACAGTAGCTATATGGCAAATGAAAGCATGGTGGAATCCAAATTAGACCAAATGACTGAATTTAAACCAAGATAAAACAAACCCCAAACCTCAACACTTTTCCCCCACTCTTGCAAATAATAGTAGGGAGTGGAACACATTAAATTAGCAAAAGCTCTTCAAGGATAGGGAAAAATAAAAAGATAAATATTAAGTTCTTACCAGTTTTGATTCCCATCCTTTTGTCCCTTTAAAATTCCCAGCCATAATAAATGAATAACAAGCAGTGCTTTTGAAATCTTAAATATCTAGTAATTGCTAGTGTAGCCAGGTTACATTAGTTTGAAAGATGCACTTGAGAACTGCAGAACCTCTGCTGAAGTATTACCATTGTGTTATCTATTTTCATTAATATTCTTGTGAACTCTCTGAAATCTATTATACAGCTATAGAACATTTCTTTTAAATAGTGTTTACAAAGACCAGAGATGAAAACCTCACAAAATCTCAATGCCATTCTGTGTTGAAATGGTGAATAACAGAAATAAAGTGGTATATCATGATGTTGTTCATTATCATATGTTTTTTTCTCTGTTTATAAAGAAAGATTTATTAAATAAATGGCAAGAAGATCAGATAAAATTTATTTTGTTCAGAAAGTATCCTAATATGACAAATCAAAAAATTAGAGTAATACTTTACTAACAAGCTTCAATTCTTTGCACCTGGCCCTTCAAGTAATAGGACTATTTGATTAGGTAAAAATGAATGTAGATTATAGAGAATCTACATTTATGTAGACTATTAAAAAAAGCAAAATTACATATTATAATACTTCAACTTTCCTCTTACAATATTAGTTGTAGAGGTACCAACATTTTAATGATACAGGCATCAGCTGAATTACTTCATTAGTGTATACCATTACTATTATCCCATTGCAAAATAAAGTTGAGAACAAATATTTAAAAAATAAATACACAAGCAAGCAACAGTATTCTCCATCTTGAAAGTGTAGTTGAGCAATCCAACAAAGAGAAAATGTTAAAAGGAAGCCAGACAAACAAAAAGATTTCATTTGTCATGCATGAAGGAATATTCCAATCAGTTTAGTATGGAATTTTGTTTGCCAGTTGTATAAAACTGCATGTGTTTCCCAAAAACATTTGTTTTTCTAGAGAAGGGCCTAACTTCCCAAATGGTAGAGTCCAGAATCAGAATGTTTTGGAAATTGTCAGGTGGAGCAAAGACTACAAATTTAACAAAACCAAAGTGTTTGCAGGAGACAGTTCAATTTTGACAGTTGTGGCAGAAAGGAGGCAGGTTTCCCATAGTCATCTGCAATGCTAGCTCACACACCTGCCTTTTATGGAGGCTGTTGGTGGACTTCCACGATCCCAACTTTTCAGCAGTCCACCTGGCAGGCTGTTGAGGATCTATGAATCCTGGCTCCCAGGTTGTTCTGCCTAACCAAGATTTCAAAGCTCTTGGCTTGCTTTCAGCTTGCCTGGTGCAGAATTGAGAAGCCCTTCCCCCCACCCCCCTTCCTCCCCCGCAACTTGAATTTCCATCTCCAAGTGCCCAGCTGCTCAGCAGACCAAACTTTTATGGACTATGATCTGGGTCTACCTTTCCAGGTGTGGACCCATATACTTTATGACTTCTAGGATCCATAACACCCCACCCAGATAAGTATCTGAACATCTGAGACTTTTATTTTTCTGATTCAAACTGAAAAAATCAGACTTTTATTAATAACAAAAAATAAAGAGATCTGTGAAACAGAGTTACTCTTCCAACCTCAGCTTTTCTCACTGATGAAAATGCTTTAATTTTCTAAAATACAGTTACTTTCCAGATAGATCTGCAAATAAGATGTTAGAATAGGGATCTAAAGAATATGATTTTCTGAGGTACAAGCTGCCACTACAATTTAGTACTGGACACTCGGTTTCACTTGTAGCTAGTACTACAGAGTACAAATGTTCTAAAGCAGTGGTTAGGCTCATCTGAAAGAGCTTTACTGTTCCCTATTATGTCTGCAGTTCTTTTTTAAAGGTTCACTAAATAAAAACTTTTCTTGTAAAAAAGTCTCTGAAAAGAAGTTTTGAACAGAACCTGCATGTAGGTAGCTTCAATGGAAGCTTTTAATGAGAGCAGCAGCATACTCATGAATGTTATGTTGGACAGGAAGAGAGGTTCTGTGTCTTTCACTGTTATAAAATGTTAAACAAAAAGAACTAAAATTCCATGTGTTCATAAATTCAGAAATTCTTGGCAACTGACAAAACTAAAGAGTAAGAGACAGTGCAGAAAAGGGTAGAAACAAAAACAATGAAGTAAATAGGAAACATGATATAAAGAATCAAACCTAAAATGCATAGGATGTCTAAAATAGTCAAAAAGTAGAATATTTACAAAATAAATATCTGAACAAGGTTCTATGTTACTCTGACATAAAGCAATAAAAACCCAAAAACTATTCTCTTACATAATCTTTAGCTATTATTATCAGAATAGTTTTTTTTAAACTTCATCACTTTAGAAAATGTCAGATCGACAGTTTGGGGTACGGAAGTGTAACAAGGAATCATCGGAAGGCATAATCAAGAACCAAAGAAATGAAGTATTTCATGCAGCTGGTTCTGATGAGCAGATATCCATATGTTTTGTCTGAGGGTCTGTGTAATGTAAAAATAGATTTGTCGGTGTATGAGATCAGTCAGAAATGGAAAAATGCCTGGAATTAACAATTCGGGTCAGGAAGAAAAAAGAAGAAAATTAGTCAAGGAATAACTAAGTCCTAAAATAATTAGTCAAATATGGTCAAAATCACTAACATCCCAGAAGCATGGCACGTAACTGCATTTTTAAATTAGGGCTGTTAAAGAGTTTCCAAATTTTGATTAATTACATAGTCTTCCTGAGTAGTAACTGTGTATTGGACACCATGAAACAAACTTGCTTTGTAAATTTAGATATTTCACTTCAAACTTTTCACCTGTAGGACATAAAAAAAATCCAATAATATTTCTCTCTTTTCTGATTTTACTAATTTTTCTGCAGGAACATTTTATTGTGTGTACAGAAAAAGTTTAATAAATCATCTGTTAAATGGACTATTTTATGAATGAATGAATGAATGAATGAATCTGTGAACTTATTAAATCCTGTGGGTTTCCATCCCTGAATCTGTAAGTTTCATTGGTTTTGAGCAAGCCAGGCAAGATGGAGGTAATACAGTGCACAATTTAGGTCACATTTTCCTCTTGTTTTATTTTAGGAAGCCATAACAGAAGCCTTCTTTCAGGATCACCTCTTTGGATCTTACCACTTTCCTGGTTTGTCAAGAGTTAAAGGGATATTATTCATCCCTACATAGCGTTTCCCTTTGTTACAATTCACGAAGTTCTGTTCTGTCAGCCCATTTCTCCAGCCTTCTGCGATCCCTGTAGTTGACAGCACAAACTTCTGGTACATAAACCACTCCTCCTAACCTTGCATCATCAACAAGCTTGCAGAGTATACACCATGCCCAGTTATCTAGATCATTAATGAAGATGTCAAATGGGACTGGACTCTGGAGCACATCACCAGCCATTGGCCTCCAATTTGACTTTGTGTCATTGATCAACACCCTTTCCTAGCCATTCACTCAGTTCTCAATCCACCTCATTGCCTGTTCATCCAGCCCATATTTCACCAGCTTCTTTATGAGGGTCTTATGGGAGACATCTTGAAGAACTTTCTGGGGAATCACTTGTCCTAGTTCAGAGCTCCCATTCACTATGAATAGGTGATGGGTCCTTTATTTGCCACCCATTAAAATGAGATTTTCTTACAGTTGTGCCTTTATTAATAATGTCTCAGTGGATGTTCTAGACACCACAGAACTTCAAAGGCTTAAGATTGCTTGTTGTTATAGCTATATAATTCAGCACATGTATTTCCAGAAATATCTCTCCTGATCTTTTCCATTATCTGAATAATAGTTTATTACTTCGTCATAATTCTTAATGTCTTTGAAATATCAGAATTGTATTTAAGGTTTTAAAGAAACCAGCTTCTGTAATCAACAGTATATTTGTGCTCCATAAACTGGATTTGCGGTACCAATCATCATCTTAGTTATAAAAGAATAAGGAAAAAGAAAAAAAAAACCAAACACATCACCTCTACTTGTGTTTAGTACTTTCATTAGGATCTTAGCTTGGTTCTTTTGTTTGGTTTTTTTAAAGCTTCATTTCATACCCACATTCTTTGGTGCCTTTGCAGGGGTGTCAATTATATGGTGATGACACAAAAACTTCTTTACCTCAAATTTGTTTCAAGAGTTTTTTTCAGTTAAATAACCCACACTCTGTGAAAGCTACATCTGTGTGCTTAAGTAAAAATAATTTGTACCTCAAAGCTATACAACAGGAAAAAAAAAAGCCTCTGATCATTGCCAAATGCAATCACTGAAAAAGAAAAGTCAAAGAGAAAGAACAAGCCTGTTTTCTCAAGATACATATGCATGCATGTTTTCCTTCCTGTGCCTCATTCTACCATGGTATAATCTAGTTTTTCAGACAGTACTTCCAATCTGCACTCATTCTGTTCTTCATACTACTATGTTCTTTTGCTTTCACAAAAATCTTGATTAGGGTCTTCTAGTTGTGTTTTTCTCATTTTGATGTTTTTAGTCCCCTTCACAATATGATCTCAAATTGGGAATTACAATGCAATATCAAATATACCTTCCAAAATATTATATTGACCAAGGAGATTCAGATCTGTTAAAACTCTTTCAAAACTGTCTTGATTTTTTCTGGTTTTGTATGACTTTTTTGAATGCATTATCGTTTGAAGTTTTAGGAATGCCTCCCAGCTGGCTTAGCATTCTTCATTAACTATATTCCACTAAACATATCTCATTCCTCTGAATAAGCAATAATCAAATGCAAGCAGAGTAACAGTAAAATTAGAAATCCAACCTTTGTTTGCTTATCTTGCATTGCAGTAACACCATTTACAAAACAGTGAGACAGACTTCCTGTCCAGACCATCTTTAGCACCTGCTGCCTTCCCCGAGAAAAAGAGTGATGCTGAAATCATCACAGCTCCTGTTGCCATTCGGTTTTCTCCACTTCTTTCCACCTCTATCAATGAGCTGCAGTTAAAAAGAATGTTTTGATCTGAGGAACCTTCAATGAAGTAAGGTGTTAGCTAAAGTATAGAGGAGAAAAAAGACTGCAAGGCAGAGATATTTCTGGGGTTCTTTTATGTCAAAGTCTTAAAACCAAGTGACCCTAAACCTTGCTATTTGAAACAGAGTATTGAGTCTTAATGGGCCAGTTCCTCTAAGAAATTATCAGTGGTTAATATCACACATTTTAAAAACTCACAGTATTTTCTGACAAAGTATAACATTGAACCAATCAGTCTTGCATTGTCTTTGCTTGCTTTGTTGAGCAAGCTATCCTGAAAGAGAATGAAAGAATGAAGCAGGCAATTAGGAAAAGCAATCTTTTTACACTTCCCTCAGGTAATGTAAAGAGTTCTGTTACTCCCACTCCATTTTGAAAGACCCTGCAGAAAGGAATACTGTTGGGACTCAGTGCTCCTTCATTTCTATTCTGGTTATGATGAGAGCGGGACTGAAGTCTGTAAAGAGGTTGCAAAAATATCATGGGTGCCATGGTGACTAGTTTCTTTTACATCTCCAACAAAGCAAGAAGCATGCTGGGGAAAAGACAAAACAAATTAGAGGGTACCCAAAATTAATTTCAGATCATCCTATGTCAACTTCTCTACATCAAAAAGCAAAACAGGCACAGCATACTCAAGGAAGGGAAGACTGTGGTAAGTCGTGGGTAAAGACCATAAATCAATCCTTGCCAGTCCAGTCTCATTTGTTCAGTCTCATATATGGGGAAACCTTCAACTGACCTCAGTTACCAACAGCCTGGGAAATAGGGGTTTCAAGAGACTAACACTAATCAATTACATCCTTCTTCGGTAAAGAGAGTAAATGTGAATTAATCACCATGCGTTAACTTCTGCCATAGTAATGAGGTAATGGAAAGATGTTATTCAGCATCCATCGTTTTTCTATTCAAAGAATCACAGAATTACAGGGTTGGAAAAGACCTTTAAGATCATCAAGTTCCTGTCCTATGCTAAACCATACCCTTAAGTACCTCATCTACCCATCTTTTAAACACATCCAGGGATGGTGATTCAACCCCCTCCCTGGGCAGCCTGTTCCAGGTCCTGACAACTCTTTCAGTGAATTTTTTTTTCTAACATCTAATTCCCATATGTCAAGACCACTTCTTTAGTACATATGATTACACTTCTGTTCTGTGCATTTTTTCTTGCTCTCAGGTTAACTCTTTGCTGAATCAAAAGCCAGATTTCTCTTTAAAGATTTCCATCTTCGTGATTACATAGTTAAGCATCTTGACAAGTCTATCAAGTCTTTTCAGAACACCTTAATATTATTCTTTGTCTTAGTAAACAAAGATTTTTGACAGAAAGAAAAATACTGTATGTATGATTTGGAAAACAATGAATCACTTTTAAATTAAAAAAATGCTACAAAGCAAATTTACTAGCATTCTTTCCTGCAATCCTTCTTTCAAATAGAAAGCTGACATAATATTTACAATTGCTCACTTTAGCACATACATGTACTAACTTAGGTCTTTCTCTCTGCTGTCATTTCAGAGATGGTTTCTGAGTCTTCATGCTCTGACTGAAAATGTGTAAAAATTGTCAACTGGATTTTACAGAGCTCAAATTGTGAAGGCTAATTTTTTTTTAGAAACTGTGTGAACAAATAAGCCACCTGGGAATACTCAAATTTTGAAGCACCAACCCCTGAAGACAATATATTGTTCAAATTGCTTGACTAGTATCAGTATAATTAATTAGTGGCCATTTGTACTAGAACCAACAAGCTATTTTAATTAGACTGGAAAAATCAAATCCCAGCTATGTTTAGTTAGCTAAACATGGGCACCAAGGGTTATTTGAGGTATTGAAGGATATCCTGTCTGGCTTCTGGATGCTTCTCTGGAAGGAGATGGTCATATATATATCCACTAATATTCACATACTGCCCTATATTTGCCAGTACAGGATAAATATCTTGGATCCTGTATGGGATCTCAGACAGCCTGAAGTTATGACATTTAGACAGCTAAACTTAGCTAATGGGGCATAAGCAAGTGTGAAAATAGGACAGTTACATTTGAGTGTCCATCTGTAGTTATCTGTAGGAGATAGGTTATAGCTGGTGGAGACCAGGTCAATAAAGTCCATGGAGTCTGCTATAGTATTGGATTAGGATAACATGGAAACCTGGAACTTGATTCCATTGCTCTCACAGACATGTTTATTGCAATTTGAGTTGGCCTGGGCTATTTTCTGACATCCATCTACTATTCCAGAAAGTAACCAGTATCCTACTGATGGAACTTTGCCGATGTCTTGCATACTCCAATGTGTCTGAAATGTTGACAGAGGCTTATATTTAAGCAAACTAACTGTGGTTTATTTGGGTGAACAACTGTATGCCTCTGATAATACTAGTTTTCTCTGTCTCAGTTAACTGATGTACAGGGATAATGATGCTTTCCTCGCTTTGCTTTATTGCATTGGAAAATTTTTACAATAGTCAATAAATCATAATTCTCCTGCTTCCCAAAATTTATAAGAAGAAAATGTACTCTACATATGCAATTAAGGTTTTGTCTCTTAAAAAGTTTTTCATCACTGCAAATTATGATTTATGCATGATTGAAATGATGGATTTAAATCTAGTCAGCATTTTTCTCCCAGATAAATTTTTAGTTTGTCAGTAAAGAAGGGTTTTACTGTGCAGTTTCTAGCTGTTCATTAGAGGGAAAGTGAAACATGAAATGAAAACCACTCCAATGAAATGATGCAGTTTACACTGAAAGGGTAATTTTGACTTTAAAAAAAATTAACAATTAAATTAAAGAGAATCTTAGTCAAATATTTTAACATCTTATTAAACTGAAATATTAAAATTATGTGATATTCACAGAAATCTAATATAGGAAACAAGATTTAAGAAAACAGACTGAAGTAATAAGGTAACTGAGCTCCGTTTAGATCACTTTTGTCCATCACCTTCATTTGGAAAGGTACTTTAACATGTCTTCCTTAAACTGGGCATCTGAGAAAATAAAGTGGTTAACCCAAATAATCACTTTAAAAGGAATAACTCTGTTACTGCAAGACTGGACAGTATTTTTACTAGTATGCTCTTCATTCTTCCAGGCAATAAAATTAGAAAAAGTCAGGCAGACCTTCCTTATTCAGATGTCACCTGCCCCTGTTCTCCCTTTGATACTTAACCATAAGCTCCTGATGGGCTCCTCATCCATCTGCATGTGGAACTCCATACACTCCAGTTGTGCATTGACAGAGAAGGCAACATCCCCTTCTCTTCTACCCTGCCTGTTGTTCCTAAAGAGCCTGTATCCTTCCATTCCAGCACTCCATTCATAGGAAACATCCCACCACATCTCTGTGAAGTCAATAAGATCATAGCCCTTCAAGCATGTGTCTAACTTCTCTTGTTTATTACCCATGTTACATGTGTTTGCATAGAGGCATTTAAGTCAGGCCGCTGATGAAGCTGGCTTACTAGCTGGAGCAGGTGGAATTCCTTTTTGCTGCACTTCAGGTCCTCTCCTGCTGAACTATGATCCTTCTCCAGTCTTTGGACACTTTATTTCTGGCACTGGCATCAAACTGGTAGAAATAGGACGTATTGAGGTTGCTCTTCAGCAACTTTAATTTAAAGCCCCCTTCATGGGCTTGGCAAACCTATGACAAATTACGCCAGAATAAATCTGCTTACTTTTACTCACCACAGCAATAGCTTTTTTTAGATAGCATATTTTCTTCAGATTAATCATCTATTATTCTGTTTAACAGTTAGTGGCTAGGGAACAGATGTTACCAAAATGTAGATGAGTTTGCATCAGGAAATTAGAATTCCCAAGTCACCACAATAAAGATTTTTTTATTTGCTCAGAAACTTTGTCTTTATAATAGTAATTTATTTCATAGATAGCAAAATTCTTAAAGAAAAAATTGGTTAAAGTCTGCATAAAAAACAAAAAAACCTACTGTTGCTTTTACTAGCATTATGTAAATGGTTACTTTCGTGCCATTAAAATTACAGAAATGCAAAAGGATATCCACTGAGCCTGATTGAGACATCTAAGTTTGACGTGATATGGCAGTGTTTGACACCTAATATGGGGTTTTAGGGATTGATCTTGCTTATCTTCAAGGTGAGTTCTATATGAATGTCTACATTTGGGGTAGTCATCTAGCCTCTTTGTATAGAATTTGGTGAGTTTTAAGCATTTGAAATAGCCTTATTTATAACAGTATTTATCTTATTTTAAATGTAGATTGTAGGACTACATTTGAGTTCCAAGAATCATAGAATGTGTTACATTAGTAGGGACCTTTAAAGGTCATCTAGTCCAACTCCCCTGTAGTAAGCAAGGACATCTTCACTAAATCAGGTTGCTCAGAGCCCCATCCAGCCTGACCTTGAATATCTCCAGGGATGGGGCCTCTACAACCTCTCTGGGCAACCTGTTCCAGTGATTTACCACTGCAACCTGTTCCAGTGATCTACCACACTCATATTGAAGAACTTTTTCCTAATATCCTACCTAAATCTAATTTAAAACCAAATACCATTCATCCTAGCACTACATGCCCTTAAGAATAGTTTTCCCCAGCTTTCTTAGAGGCACCTTTCAGGTACTGGAAGGCCACTATAAGGTTCCCCCAGAGCCTTCTCTTCTCCAAGCTGAACAAACCCAACTCTGCCAGCTTGTCTTCAGTGAAGAGGTGCTTCAGCTCTTTGATCATTTTTGTGGTCCTCCTCTGGATGTGCTCCAACAGGTCCATGTCCTTATTATTGTCTTGAGGGCTCCAAAGCTGGCCATAGTATTGTAAGTGAGGTCTCACCAGAGCATAGTAGAGGGGCAGAATCACCTCTCGATTTTCTGGCCACACTTCTTTTGATGCAGCCCAAGATGTGGTTGGCCTTCTGGGCTGCAGGTGCACATTGGTGGCTCATGTCTAGCTTCTCATCCACAAGCACTCACAAGGCCTTTTCCTCAGGGCTGCTTTCAAGCACATCATCTCCTAACCTGTATGGATAATGGGGATTGTCTCGACCCAGGTACAGGCTTTGTTCAGCTTGACTTTGCTGAACCTTCTGAGGTTCACCTGGGCCCATTTCTCCAGCCTGTCCAGGTACCTCATGGCATCCTGTCCCTCTGGTACATTAACCTCACCACTCAGCTTGGTGTCATCATCAAACTTTCTGAGGGTACACTCAATCCCACTGTCAATATAATTAATAAAGATATTAAACAGCACCAATCCCCATACAGAACCCTGAAGGACACTGCTTGTCACTATCTTCCATCTGGACTTTGAGTCATTGACCATCAACCTCCATATGCAACCATACGGCCAATTCCTTATCCACTGAACAGTCTACCCATCAAATCCATATCTCTCCAACTTAGAGAGAGGGATGTTGGGGACTGTGTCAAAGGCCTTGCAGAAATCAGGATGGATGACATCTGTAACTCTTTGTTGTCTACTGATGCACTTTCTCTATTGTAGAAAGCTGCAGGACTTGCCCCTATTAAAAACATGCTGGCTGTCTCGAATAACCTCCCTGTCCTCCATGTGCCTCAGCAAAGCTTCCAGGAGGGTCTGTTCCATGATCTTCCCAGGTACACAGGTGAGACTGACAGGTCAGTAGTTCCCAGGATCCTCCTTCCTACCTTTTTTTAAAATGGCTGTTATATTTCCTCTCTTCCACTCACTAGGGACTACACCTGACTGCCATGACTTTTCAAATATCATGGAGAGTGGCTTGACAACTACATCAACCAATTAATTTACGACTCTGAAATCCTATTACTTTCTGTTGACCATGAAGAAGATCTGAGTTTAGCTCAGAAATGAGATTAGGACTTCTGAAAATTTCCAAGGAGAACTCGTGTATTTCTCTTTTGTTGGTTGTCTAAGGAACTAACAGTGTGATGGGTCTGAGAGGCACTTATTTTTATACATCTACCCAACAGATTTTCCTCTAACAAAGCTATGTTACACCCTTGAGGTGCTGTAAAAAACCCATGTATTCTCTGTAAAATAATATAACTTAGAAATTCAAAATCGGCCCTTAATACCTGCTTTGCACTCTGAGCTGCCCTCACAAACACACTCACATGATAACTGCCATACCACTATAGTTGTTCATACTTATTAATAATCTTAAAATAAAGTGATGTAAATTTTATTTAAACTTTTATAATTGCTGTGGGAAGTAGGGAGAGGAGTATCTGCCCTATCGTTCTAAGACTTTCTTCCCCAGCTCACAGTCATCTCCTTGGGAAATGTGGGTTTGTAACAATAGGAAATGCTAGACACCTTCTGAGAATAGATATCTAATGAAGCAGAGTGACTTCATTTTTAGTTTTTTTTAAAGTAACAACTGAACAATTTCTTAATATTTATAGTTTTATCTTGCAAACACTTAAAACCCAAGGCATTGCATCCCAAAGTTCCTATGTATGTACGGAGAACTTCACCAAAACCCCTGTGGGCACTCTGTGGGACTGAACCTTTATGAAACGTCATATCCAGACCAATATGCAGCCAGGAATGAAAGAGTCTCATAGTCAAATGTTAAGCGACCAAGAAAGGCAATTTTCACAAAGAGAAGGCATGGTTGTATAGTCATCCCCAGACTTTGCAATCTGTAGAATTTTTAGATTAGTCTGTATTCCAACAGGAGCAGAAAAAAATATTGCCTGTTTTCCTGTGGCAAATCTTCATTTACCCTTGCACCTTCCAGATCTTTACCAGGTCATTATTAAATACATTTGGTAAATCTTTCACCACAGTACTGAGTGTTTTCCTACAGTACTTTTTAGCTCCTATATTCTCAAGGAACAGGACAGGTGGACCCTATGCTGGGTTAAAAACTGGCTGGATGGCTGGGCCCAAAGGGTGGTGGTAAAGGGAACAAAATCCAGCTGGAGGCCGGTCATGAGCGGTATTCCCCAGGGCTCAGTCCTGGGTCCAGTTTTGTTCAACATCTTTATCAATGACCTCAATGAAGGGATTGAATGCTCCCTCAGTAAGTTTGCAGATGACACTAAACTAGGAGGAAGTGTTGATCTGCCTGAGGGTAAGGAGGCTCTTCAGAGGGATCTGAACAGACTGGACCGATGGGCTGAGACCAATGGGAAGAGGTTTAACAAGGCCAAGTGTAGAGTGCTGCACATGGGACGTAAAACCNTGTATCAAAAATAGTGTGGCCAGTCTAGGGAAGTGATTGTGCCCCTGTACTCGGCACTGGTGAGGCCACACCTCGAGTACTGTGTCCAGTTCTGGGCTCCTCACCATAAGAAGGACATTGAGGTCCTTGAGCAAATCCAGAGAAGGACAGCCAGGCTGGTGAAGGGGCTGGAGGGCAAATCCTATGAGAAGCAGCTGAGGGAGCTGGGGCTGTTTAGCTTGGAGGAGGCTGAGGGGAGACCTTATCACCACCTACAACTACCTGAAGGGAAGTTGTGGAGAGGTGGGTGATGGTGTCTTCAGCCAGGTGACAGGAGATAGGACAAGGGAAAATGGCACAAAGCTGTGCCAGGGCAGGTTTAGATGAGACAATAGAAAAAAAAAAATACTGAAAGAGTTGTCAGGGCCTGGAACAGGCTGCCCAGGGAGGGGATTGAGTCACGTTCCCTGGATGTGTTCAAAAAAAAGGGTAGATGAGGTACTTAAGGATATGGTTTAGCTTAGGATGGGATTGGTTGGACTTGATGATCTTCAAAGGTCTTTTCCAACCTTGTGATTCTGTGATTCTGTGATCTGGTGTGCCCCTGTACCTCAGTAGGTACAGAGTTTGTAGATTTTTTTAAAATCACATTTCTATTTTGGATTATCAGCAGATGCAGATACTTTAGAGATATGTGGCCTGCAGAGGCCTGTTGCCTAAAAGGTATGGGAAATCTCTGAGCTTTCTCACAATGAGGTGACAGAAACATAGATTAGGAGGGATGTCCAGAGGTCATTTAGTCCAATCTCCTGCTCAAAGCAAGAGTTATAGCAGGTTGCCCAGTTAACATTAAAGTATCTCAAAGGATTAAGATTCCTCAGCATCTCTATGACTCTTACAGCCTTTGATCAGCTTCACAGAAAAGATATTTCCCTTATATAAAGTCAAAAATCCCCATTGTCCAGCTTGCCTCTCATCTTTTGACTGTGAACCTCTGAGAAACGTTTGCTTCTGTCCTTCCCTGTTATGCAGCTGTGGTTGTCACTAATAGGAATTCTGACAAAAACCTAGGGTTCATTTTCAAAGTAACCAAGTCCTTGTTAAAGAGTTGGTGATAAATACATAAATGCTGAAGTATTTGAAGGGATGGGAAGTGTGCAGTGTATCTGCATAAGCATTTTTTGAATAGGAAATCATCACTATAATCAGGATGAGTACCAACTGAATATCTTTATCAGTAGGGTGAAGTCAAGTTCAACTTTGCTGGCTTTCATTCTGGCCTCCTATTTCCCAGGATATTCAGCAGCCTACCTTCATCAAATGAATGAATACCTTAGGAAGATATATTTTAGGATGTGGGTTCAAAAAATGTTAAAGACAAAGCAGCATTACTTCTCGTGTGACTATTTTCATCAACAAGTTATTATACAAAAGGTATGAACCATATCTATATTTGTACATTTACACTTCCTATAGAATTATACCCTAACCTGAAGGTCTTACGCTTTTAAGAATCTGTTTCAATGAATATGTATTCTGGTTCAGGTGTGAACCATGTTTTGCATGTTGAATGTGAAATCCAGATCCAATTAAAAATATAATCTGTGGAAAAATCTGCAACAAAACCTCAGAAATAGACCGTTTTATAAGCCAGTATGATGATATTCCAGATGAACCACTGAATCATCACTGCAGGTTTGAATGTCACTGCAAGTGATTCAGCTAGTATTATAGACAGTGATGTATGGACTAATGAGATTTATGAGGAAAGATTCCATCATCTGTTGAGTAAAGTGAAAAGGTGATCTCAAAAGCCATGGGTGATTTTAGGATAATGATACACAATTTATATTATGGGACCACATACCAACACCAGACACATATTCATAAGTAGACTTCAATATGGTCAAAATAAACATTGAATCTATGATAAGATAGCCACTCAAGCTCTGAAGAATTCAGAATTATAAGGTAAATCCCCAAATTCCACTTAGATGGAAGAAAAGGAGGCATGGAAATCTCAGAGCAGTGGTTTTAATGACATGTGGGATTCGCACAAGCCACCTGATAGGAAAACCCTAGGGCAAGAGCAAAGGAAGTCTCAGAAATTGCATTGCTTTCCTGGATCCCTATGCCTATATGGCATCCTAGGTAAGAATTTATTTTAGAATCAGAGTCAAAATGCAAAACCTTCTACTGTACTTAAGGTTGTTAGTATAACTAATATGTAATCAGAAAGGACTGATTTTTATTTTTTTTCTTTAAAATGAAACAGATTTTAATGTAGTTAAGTGTTCACTTCGGAAACAGGAATATTTTTCCACCTGAGTTTTGTGTTGGAAGGAATGACCACAGATGTTTTGTGTGTAACATTTTACTGTAATAGATTTTCTAAGTAAGTTATCTAGTCACATTTATATATATATATATTTATATATATAAATAAAAAATAAAAGAAGACTACAGATGTAAGCATTACACATCTGAAATTTGAAGGCAAGAGGTAAAGGAAAGGGTTCACAGGCTATTATTTCATGCTGTTTGCTGAGAGAAACAGTATCTCCCTCTCAGAAAGCTCAATGACACACAGTCCATGAATGATGCTGAATAAGGACATTTAAATAGGAATATTTTCCATGTAAGACTTTCATGTCAATTGTCTTTTATAGGCATCACAGCCAAGGTGACTTCTGCTTTAGAAGCAGAAGAGGTAGAGCTCAGAAGTCATCATTAGTAGGTTAAAAATATTTCTGTGAGGTATTGTAGGGCCATATAATAATCAACTTAGACTATCAAGATAATGAAAGACAGAAAAGAAAGAAAAGCTGTGGTTTTAAAACCTTGCGGCATGGAAATCTGATGTTCTTTTCAAGAGTTAGAACAACTTCCTCAATCTCAGCCACCGGATATTCTCCTGGAAGCTTGTCCCAAACTGCACTCCAAACTGCATAACTGAGATACTCTTTGCTAGAAGTTCATAGTCTCATGATTCTAGGGGTTTTATTTGCTTTTGTTTTTATTTCTGGGAGGTGGGTGTATTTTTTTTTAAATGAAATTATTAAAAAAGCAGCAAACATTCATCTCTGAAAGAAGACAATATTCAATCATGAATAAAGGAAAAAAAGATGGTGTTCTTTAGGAATGTTTATGTCAGAGACCCAGAGGAATATTTTCATTTTTATGGAAAACAAAACCTGGTGCTTTATCACTTTCTCTACCTCTATGTGGGTGTCCTGTGAACTGGTGCTTTCCTCATTCTGTTATTACAGAAATTCTAAGCAAGCAAATAAGGACTGACAGCAGGTCCAAGGAAGGACAGAGAAGAATAACGCAGGTGACAGTTTCTGGTCACTATATGCTTCTCAGCAAATTATTAAAAGAATGCAGAATATAATCAGATTTACTTACTTTTACTGAAGGCTTATGATGAATTGTTAACACAGCAATCTTTCTTCTATGACCATTAAAATTAATAATATTTTGTCCATTTACTTGCTTTTCTGTAATATTCAGAAACTTCTTGTGCATTCACTGTTCAGGGGATACAATATATATCTATGGAATGTTTGTCCCACTTGTTATTTGTATCTGTGGTTGTTTCTAACACAGTTTAGAAGAAACTATGCAGATGTAAAGGCTGCAATCTTCTTCCTTCCAATTTTATAAATTATTATAGGTATAAAAAGTCTATTTTTTTTAAGGTTTCATGGAAAAATTGTGCACCAAAAAGAAGATGTATCTAGCTGAACTTTAAATATCCGTGGTGTATAGATCCAGAACATAGCTAATCAGAAAGTCTATCTTTGTAGAAAAATACATGTATGTTCAATCTAACCTGTTTTAGGTTTTAACTTAGTAATGACATGAATTATATGTTCTGATTCATCTCTATTTACAGTAAATGGAACAGTAGGGGACTAGTGAAGTTCTACAAGTCAGCTGTTTGAATTTTATGTCAGAATTTCAGCCTCAGTTTCTAGTTTCTGTAGCCTCTAACTGGAATGGAACACTTAGTGAACTGAATGGCTTTGAAAAAAGTAATTCTGCCAGTTTTCTGTAATCCTGCTATTTTACATCACATATGCAATCTGGTTTACTACTTTTAAGGTTTTGTTTGCAGTAGAACCCAAAGCATAGTCTTCCTAGCTCAAAAAGAACTTCTCTTACTCCTGACCTTTGGATACTCATGCCCGTGTGGTAGAAACATACCCAGGATACCCATATCCCACTTATTACAGAAATAGTCTCCTGTTCTTATGTTCAAATGTTTTGGGCTACCATCTGAAAAGATAAGGATGAGCAGGGAGAGTAAAGTTGTAAAGTTCACACATTCTTATTTTATTTTGCACATTCATCAAGAATAAATCTCCCAAATTTAACTTTAGCTATTGTTATATCTCCTGTGGGATGCATCATTATATTTCCCTTCTAAGTTCATACTGAACATCACATAAAATTCACTCGGAGTATCCAGGTTTCTGTCTAAGTGCAATATGAGTAATTTTGCTTTGCAACGAAGCAGGTGGCTGCATCATCAGAGACTAGAAGATAAAACATAGTAATTATAGTGTCTGAGCTGCATTCATGTTGCTGACTCAACAGCTGGCATTGCCCAGTAGTGAGTGCTGCAGGAGTTAAAATATAAATGCAGGATCAGATAATGGAGGATAGCAGCATAAAATGCAAATTGAAGACCATATTTCATAGGAAGTAATTTCACAGAACAGAAAACAGTTGCATGCTCTAAATCTGTAATAACAACTTTAAAGCCATATGCTGTGCTGAATCTGTACCTCTCCCATCTTGTGTTAAGGCTGAAATTTGATGTTCTGAAAGATTGAAAATTATCCTTTTTAAAAAAATGTCAACATATTTGCTTAGATTATAATTATAATATCAAGGCTCACGAAGGACTGAATTAGTAGGATCTTTCTGGAGTACGGGGACATGCATTTTTGATCCCTGCCTATGCTGTCTATATAGTCAGTAAGACTTTAAAACACTCTTTTTCTATTGTTTATGATCAGAAAGTACCCAGAGAGTAAGATCTCTGCAGTTGCCTTAATGGTCCTTGACATTCATAAAGTTATGAAGAAATAAACGCAGGGCACTGAAAATCATCCATGATAGGAACAGAAAAAAAAGCGTTAAAACAAGAGGGAGATAATAACCTGGCTCCTCTAAGAAGTTTGGAGTAAGGGGAAAGAGAAGAAAGATAAGAAAAAGTGTCAAATAGTCATGGAGAACCTTAAAGTAATCACAGCAGGGTGCTTTGATACTGTTTTGCAGTGTTTTCACTGTGATGTTACATCAATACAAGAGTACATTGGGTCATGTCAGGGTGAGATCTTGTAATTATTTTGTAGTTCCTGTGACTTTATTCATTGACTTCATCATCTCTTCAGCTCTTCACTGCTGAATATCACTCAGTTAGGAATTCAAAGCACTAGATGCCTCCTAACATGTTTTAAAATTTGGCACTTCTGTGTACTCAGTTATTTTTTGGACCACTTACAGAACTAGTTCCGGAATGAATGACCTTGAAGCTTGGGGAAAATAAAAGATCAGTTCATGCCATATTATATAAATCCTTAAAGACATGAAAAACAAATTGCAAAAACCTGCTTGAATGGAGTTTTTAAAATGTTTTGTGTCAAAGAGCAGCTCCAGATTAATTAGAGAAATTCATAAGAAAAAAATAGAATTTATGACCTTAAGCAAATCTCTTATACTTGGTTTAAACAGAATTCATGGTCCTAACACAAAAAACATTCTTGTGAAACCCGTGAAGAAATACCCTGGTTATCATATTGATCCAATGAAGTCACTTATTTCTCAGGAGCATTTAGAAATCAAGAAGCATTTCAGCAACAAAATAAAGGTCTAAATGGTGATAGACAATAAAACCATATGCTCAATGTGATAAGAATAACTCAGGCAGAGTCTTTCCTGCCAATGGCTTACCCATTCCAGCATTTACAGTGATGATCTTGGTGGGAAACAGCAATTGAGTGACATCCAAAATAACAGATGTCTCGAAGAAGTGACCTTTTCCATACCTAGCAGGTCTGTAGTTTAGAGCACAGTAATGCCTCTGCAAGTCATGGAGCAATAAGACAACTAATACTGTTTGCTGCATAGACACAACTGATGGCATAACAGGTAAATATCTTTTTTGTCACTAGTTGATAATCCTCTTCAGAATTACATATCGCTACTACTCCAGCTTCAAAAAGTGAGGGGAGAAGATTTAGTTTCTCTTTTTATTCAAATTACCTGGTTAAGACAACACTTGGTTTACATTTTTACATTCCTAGTGGAATACACAATGTAGCCATTGCTGCCTGTCCTGGTTTCAGCTAGGATAGAGTTAATTTCTTTCTAGCAGTTGGCATAATGGTGTTTGGGAGTTAAGATGAGAGCAGTGCTGATAACAGGATGATGTTTATAGTTGTTGCCAAGCAGTCAAGGACTTTTAGTTGTTTATCTTTCCCTGCTAGTGAGAAGGTGTGGGGGGTTGGCACCCAGGAAGCTGAGAGGAGACACAGCCAGAACAGGTGACCCAAACTGGCCAAAGAGGGTATTCCCTACCAATTATGTCATGTTCAGCATAAAGAGGGGCAGATGGGGTGAGGAGCATTCAACTCCAGGACACACAGTTTTTAGGAGATGGTCTGGGTTTTGGGATGACTGTGAGCTATATGGCCTGAGTTGTGCAGTTTGGTGAGAAACTGCACTGTGTATCTCCAGTTTCATATATTTTTGCTATAGAGGTCCGATTATTATTATTTCTCTCTGTGCTGTCCTAGTAAACTATCCTTATTCCAGCCCACGAGGTTTGCCTTTGTCTTTTTCCTTTTTTCCTTCCCCATCCCCAGAGCAAGCGGCTGCGTGGTGCTCAGCTCCTGGCTGGGGGCAGAACCACAACACTGCCATAAAATAGGTCTAGTTGACACAAATGTTGTGAAGATCAAGATTTCTATATTTATTACACCACAGCTTTTCAAATAGGTATTTAGGCTCCTGAAGCAGATATTCTGACTTCCAAAAAAGCAAGCTTAGAGTTAATTTTTAAGTTATTAAGTATTGTGGACAACATGACTCAGAGAACAGATATAAGTGTTAATGCAAAGTCATTGCTTCAGAGGTTTATAACAGGCTTTTAATTTTTATTGCAATAGAAAGACAGGTTCCTCTACTGAGAAGTAATGTGATTTTAATAAATAGGTGAATTCCAGGTGGAGAAAAACTGTGAGCATCAAGACAGGGTGCAGAAACAAACTCATTTGAGTTAGATGCTCTACTGCACTGCTCAAACATGGAATTTTGCATATGGAATTAATGAAAGAGGAGCAAATTTAAGTTTCTGGGAGCCATTCACACATATTCTTTCAAAGAAATTTTACATCTAACTTATTTTTTAAATAATTAAAAATGACAAATTACAATAAATGAAATGCTTCCATAGAAAATGCTTAAAAAGAAAAACTACAATGGAAATTACAATGAAAAAAATCCAATCAGCTATGCATATGCTTCAGTGCATGCACCTAAATCCTTTTAATAGTAGTGAAAGTGTTGTACACATGTAACTGAGAGAATTCAAACCTTATAATTTGTTGATGATTTTTGGTTTTATGATCTTCAACATTTTAATAGGGATGCATAATTATGAAAGTAATTTTCTTTTCAGTAGTAAATACTCCAGTGCAACAATCCTCTTACATTATGTTACATTATTATTAGAACAGAAAAGCAGCAAATCCAGTCCTTTAATCTGCCAAAGTTTGCTTTAAATATGCCTGACAGTGCCAAGATATATTTAAACTAATAACTTGCTGTGGCTGTTTTATTTTTTTTTCCCTTTATTGTCCACTTTTTTTTTGTACTTACATGAGAAATGGGATTTTGCTTTGGTATATATACCACAAGTTGGGACAAATCATTATCAAATTTACCTTACACCAATTCTGAATTCATTAAACTATGATACATGATCAAATCTGTACTTTTTAAAACAATCTTCTATATTTTATGTCACAACAACTATGACTTTGTTTCCTGTGGTAATTAATAGGAGTTCCTGTTAGACACAGAGCATAATCTGAATGCAGAAATAGAAAAATCTGTAAATTGCCTTGCCAAACCTCATAAATCATCTGCTGTCCAAAGTGTGTATCTCATGTACACTGCTTTATCTTTGTGCTCTGAAACTTCATGTTTCCTAAAAAAAAAAAAAAAAGTTACACAACATCTGCTGGTGCAGCAGATGAAAATTACTTAAGGAAATCATGGCATGGATGAGGACAAATGAAACTGAATATATTCACTCACTTGACTGAACTGGCCAGCTGTATTTGGTTTAGCATCAATATCACACATCAGGAGCTCAACAAAATTTTCACTAATTGCACTATGAACTTTCTCACCATTTAACATCTATGTCTGCCACAAATACCTAATTACGTTCGTCTGTGGCTACTTTAATTCTGTTGTGAAAACATGAAACTTGACATGTAGAAACCTGACAGGTAGAAACCATGGGAATATGAGAACACGCAAAGGGCATGTTCATTTATTTTGGAAGAATCCCTGTACCACAAACTTTGAAAGATGTAACAGAACTCACTTTGCCAATTATCTGCCCCAGCTGGATCTTTTTTTATGAAAGGAAAACATTCACAGTCAAGTCATCCTTAACTGGGCTTAGGTAACAACAAGGGTGTAGTTAAGATTGAATGGCAATCATGAAAAACATAACCACCGAGTGTGAAAACTCAATTTACATTTTGATCATTCCACATTCTTCAAATTTCAATATACAACTTTGCCATATAAAAATATTAGCAGTTAATATTTACTCTGTACAGGGTACCTGGCTGCAGGAAATAAAGTGAAGATTAAAACCTTGGGGGAATATTTTGCTAGAGGAACTCTGTTGGCATCTGATTTTTACCTCAGATCAATGCAAATGTGAATTAACAACACCAGTATAAACAGTGACATGATAATGCAAACCAGCTCCCAGTAAAAGAACAAGGTGCCAGAAGGGCACCTCAGCCTGATTTCTTTAGGAAATTATTCTTATGTTCCCTGTTTGTATATGTGTCAGGTGTTAGGAAATCAGGACATCTGGTCCATCCCACCTTAGTGTTCTCTTGCTAGTACCAGGGAGAACAGCCCAGGCGCTTGAGCTGAAGAGTGACAACAGCTGCAAGTACCAAAGAAATGACAGATTTGTTCTGCTGTCAAGTCCACTGATCTTGTGCAGGACTACTCAACAGGAACACCTGCAATGCCAATCACATTTACTTTTTTCTGCTTACCACCCTCATATATATCGACCAACCCCTATTTTTCCTTCCCCCATTTGCGACAGTTTTGTTGATTCTATATCTTTAATTGCTATTTATCATATAGTTGCACAAGTAAGCTTTATGCTGATTATAAAAATTAAAGTTCACAGATTTTCTGAACAGATTTATTGCCTGTGCAAGCACTGAATATGCTTAGGATAACATATGCTTAGGATAACTAGTCAGTATCTGGTCCTTAGAGTATTCCACTGCTCTTGGAAGTTTCCTTTTAAAGAACTCAATCCAGCTGGGCCCTAAATATTTGGCAGCTGATGCGGTTTGTGGGAGAGGGTAGCCATGGGGCAGCTGGCTGGGAAGCCCATGGTTGGGTATTAGGCACATGGTGCTGAGCGGACTGAAGCAGAGGGATGTCTAGGGCTGGCAGGGTGGAAGTTGCAGGGTACACCTCTTTGCATAGAAATTTTTGCTGTCATGAGGCAGATCATCATTCCCATTGAGGAAGGCTATCTTTAGAAAGGACTCACATTCTCTGTGCACCAGCCACTAGATGCTTGGGAAAAATGTGATTGTACAGATAAGACTGCAGTGATCCCTCTTCTCTCTTGAGAGGAAGACATAGGCAACCTCAGAGAGAGATTCATGCCATTCTAAAACAGGTCTCTGAAATCAGTAGGATGCATAATCCTGTGGAAGCACACTTCTCTCTTAATGGTCTGGCTTTAGCAGATGCTTTTGTTAAGAAGAAACAGCATAATAATTGTATTTTTATATCAGTGCAACTGTGTTTATACTAGAACTTCACATTTTGAAAATTCCCAAATCATAGGTAAGCATAAAAGCAAGCATGGATTTGAAAGATAGAGGCTGTCAAAAGGAAAGATTAAAAGGCGGCAATTATATAGGAATAGATAAAAGAAAGGATGCACAGTTGCAAATAATGGAAAATAACCTCTTGTATGAGCAAGGTTGTGCTTAATAATTAAATAACACATTAAGTTACCTTTTAAAGACTTGATATAATTTCAACTTGATAAGAAAACATTTTGCAAAGTGATAAAGCAAAGATGTCAAATAGCTTACTTTTCCTTTGCAAGCTAGAAAATAAGTTTAAATCAATTCATTTTATGAAGAAAAAGATATTATTTTAGTAAGGTTCGTTTTTAGCTGTTTCCTTCATTCTATGTAGTTATACATATTTCTTGAATGATTACACTATAGCCTTCAATTCAGTTTGGCTCTTTCTGTCACTATGTTAGCATATGAAAATGCAACTTAATGATTAGCCTACAAAGAGAGGCTGAAGGAGCTGGGCTTGTTCAGCCTAGAGAAAAGAAAGCTGCGGGGGGACCTCATTTCAGCCTTTTGGTACCTGAAGGGAGCATACAAACAGGAGGGGAATCAACTTTTTAAAAGGGTAGATAATGGCAGGACAAGGGGGAATGGATTGAAACTAAAGGAAGGAAGGTTTAGATTAGATATTAGGGGGAAGTTTTTTACAGAAAGAGTGTTGAGGTGCTGGAACAGGCCCTGCATTAGTTTAGGTGTAAATGCAATCAGTTAATTAAATGAATCAGATTTATTTTTTCCTTTAAATGTTAGTCCTAGAAACTCATCCTTCAAGTGGCTGCAAATAACACTGACATGGGTGTACCTCTCTTGTCAATATCTGAACAGGCATTTCTTTGGAAACAAAAAAAAATTGTGGGGAGACAGCACCTGTTTTTCAAAATAAGAACTTAGCATTCAATTTTATAATCTTACCCTACTTGGACACTTAAAGGACTTAAAAATAAGTATGAGGAAAAGGTGTATAAGTTTCTTCTTCCATACTGTATTCTATCATGCAAGTTTGTGTTGAATGCACATAGCATTGTCTGCAACTCATGTTATAAATATACTACTGTTATTACTTTCCATGCTCCAGATCTGGACTTTACCAATAAATCTTAGAAAGCAGCAACATGGCAATAAAATGACAGAGATTGGAGTCTGGTGATAGTTTTGTTGCTGCTGTGCCTAAGAACTCTAGCCATCAATAAGGATGCATCAACAGAGACTGAAGCTGTGTTGAATTAATCTTGTCTGGATGTAGGTGTTTAAATAAGGATCTAGATTAGTAATGTAGTACTATATTTTAGAGTACAGCTAAAAGAAAGCAATAGACTCGCAGCACAAGTCTGTGTATCTAAGATCGACTTGAATTATGAGATCCAGGTGAATAATCTATGGTCTATGAACTATGCATATAAGCATTTACAGGACTATTAATCTTATGCTCAAGCATCAATAGTTCATGAGAATTCTACTTAGTATAATGTTTGTGCTATTAGAGGAATGATGATGATAATTTGGCTTGGTTGATGCAACCTTTTGTGTAGAGAAAATTTTATTCTGATTTTATTAAATTTATTTACATTGGTAACATTTTATCTCAGGCAAAAATCAATATTACGCATTCTTTAGCAAAATTGACACTTGTAACACCCATGCTGTGGCAAAGAGTTCAATTCTGGAGTAAATGAGGACTTTTTTAAAAATAAGTATATACTGTAAATTTAGAGATTCAGAAAATTTGGCACAAAGAGAAAAATGTTTTCCTGCACAAATCTGTGGATTTCTGTTTTCATGTGCCTGCTGAGGCTGAAAGACAGAATCAAAGTTGCTCAGTTAAAACAAAGAAATAATTGTAAATCTTTCACTATAATTTGAGGTGCAGTGGTGGTGCATGTTTACTGAAAAAAAAAAAAAATCAGTGGTAATAAAGCACGGATAAACAAAAGCAAAGCAAGTCCAGTGTTACCACATCACCTTTCCCTGTTTAATTCCCCTAATTCCCTTGTTATAGCCCTGGGGTTTTTTTTTAATTCCTCATTAACTTTCTTCAGCATCTTCTATATTAGAAGAGGAAGATAGTGCCTGTCCCCAAGACCCCGCAATTATTTAATGTATGACCTTGAGATTGCTAGAAGGTAGGAGCAAATTCCTGATAATTCCTAAAATTATTGCTCTAACATTCTGAGATAGCTGCCTTCCTACAGAATCAATGGGATACTTGTTTTCACTTTGGTTTCTGATTTTCTTTAAGTGACAGAAGGATTTTTCAAAAATACTAATAAAGGTAAATTGTGGTACCTGTAACAGAAAAATCTTTCAGGACAAAATTCCTTTACGTGTCCTCAGGCATTGTTTTTCATATACATTGAAGACAAGGCTATTCTTTTGAAATAAGTCTAACTTCTGCACAAAGTCTTAAATTAAAAATTCTTAACTTTTTAAATTCAGTTATTAGGTTTTGTAGGTCATTGGTTCTGTTTATCTAAATTATTTTTAATTCCTGAAGCCTCACTTTATCCCCCAGCTTCTTAATGGTCTTTGAATAACTCCTTATACTTTTCCACTTAAAATTCACTGTGATAATAAAAAAACCTTCACCTTTGCATTTTGAGTTGGGCTTTCTGGTTTTTTGTTTGTTTTTTTTTTCTATTTTACATTTTGTCTATTGCTTTCAGAGGAGATTTAGGAGAATTAGATCCATTAACATTCTCACTTTTCCCCCCTAATCTTGTACTGATAAAGGCATTAGTAAATTATTGTTCTTGCACTCATCACTGTCAGGAAAGATTTGTTTATTCTTCTGGGTTGGTTCAATTAAGGTGTTATCTTAAGTCAAGCACTGAATGTAAAACCGAAATTTAAGTCTTTCTTTTCTGAAAAAGGATAACTAGTTACTTCTCATAGGGATAACCAATTGTTGGTATACTTTTCCAGCCTCAGTATTTTACATTATGGCAGTCAATGAGAAGAAATTGCTAATTCTAGGACAATTACTGTTATTTCCATGCTCAACATGTCTATTTAGCAAAAGCAGAAAGCCACACTTGACAGTGTTTTAAAGTAGTGATATCATATGTACGATTTAAAGGCTTTTTACAGGGAGTAATTGGAACATTTTGTAATGAATAGTTACTGTATATGCAATGTTGGGCTTTTGGGTTTTTGTTGGTTTTATTTCCTATTGATAAGCAGTACACAGTGGTTGGTGTCAGTTGCATCATTACAGGTCAACATATTGTAGAAATGTGGAAGGTGTTTTAATACTTTGAAATCAAAGCCTTTGGAGACTCTGTATGCTGAAAGAAAAAATCCTACTGATTAAGACAAGACCTTTTAGACCACAGGACACTTACATGTGACAAGTGGTATTTTAGTAGGGCATTTTTTGTCTCTTTTTCTCCCATTATATGTAGTGATTATGTTCTTAGTAATAGAGACTTGTGAAGGTATTTTTCTTCTTTCTCTGAGTGGTGACTGTCCAATGAAAAAGGAGTTTATTTCATAGTCTTTATGGGTATGCTTTGTGACTGCAAAGATTTTTTGACTCAGTACAATGTCTCATCTTCTGGCTTTCAAGAGCCTGTGGAAATCCAGTATGAAATTCATTCAGTCATATGAGTGCTCAGACAATGTTCCTACCTCTTTCAGCTTCTGCAGAAGTGAGGCTCATCACAAAAGACATAATTTATCTAGATAAGATTTTTCTGATGTCTGTTCTGCATCAGCACTGAACAGCCAGTAATGATACATATTATAACATCACAGCATGCTTACCATCCTATTTATTTACATCTCGCTTCACCTCTTTTTCACACATAAGCTAGGTTTGTGTGAAGGGCTTGGTATTATATACTTGAGACCTTTTGGTTCATGGATTTAAATGCATTTTTCTTAGGACATATTAAGGACACAACAAATATACTTAAAAAAAAAAAATTTCTTATCTTCTCAGACTATCTCTTAATGTCACCTCACAAGTATTTTAGGCTTTAATAGTAAATACTATAAATAGTAGATATTTTTTCATGCTGGAGTCCTGGAAATTATTTTTTTTTTCAAAGGGGACTGAAAAACAAATATTAAAGAATACATGGAAAAACACTTCCTCAAAGGATCCCCAGATGATATAAAAAATGGCTAAATATCAGTCTTTGGTGATGATTAGTAAATGTGTAAAATTTGCTGTGTTATACATAGTAGTGTATAGCCTCAGTATTTTCAGCTTTTCTAAACACAGTTCTGAATAAAAATCATTGTTGTTATCCATCAACACTACCCCAGAGGTTCTTCTTCATATATTTCACAGTTGTTATAACTAGAAAGTCATTCAGAATCTCAACCTTGGTACCTCTTGTTTTCTGCTTGCATCTCAAGGGAGATATCTTTGCCTAAACAGATATATATGCTCTAATACAAACAGTGTTAAAAAATTCCTCATGGTGGATAAACATGAGATAGGCTAGTAGTTCAAAATGTGATAATTAGCTATGCCCTGGCATGCAGCATTCTTTCACAGAGTTCTAATAAATCCGTCAGGAGCTGTGTTAGTCTTGGGTAGGATACCAGCTGTTTCCAGCACTTGCTACTTGTGTTTCTTTGTAAATGCTGACATTGAAAATAAAGTGTCATTAGTTCACTACCCTCCCATGTAATCCTTTTTTTTTCCCTGGTGTTTGATTATCTCTGGTAGAAAGAGAATACCTTTACTCATCTTTAAATGGCAGCTTTGATAAATATTCTTGCCTACATTGGGCACTAAGACAAGGACTGTTGCCCTGGAGCTGCACCAAAATGCCTCTCTCAGACAAGACCTCTCTATGCTGAGCATGATGTAATTGGCATGAAAAACCCTCTTTGGCCAGTTCAGGTCACGTGTTCTGATTGTGTCCCCTCCCTTCCTGTTAGCAGGGAAATATGAACAACTGAAAAGTCCTTGATTGCTCTGCAACAACTAGAAATACCAGTGTGTTATCAGCACTGCTCTTATCCCAACTGCCAAACACAGCATTCCATCTGCTGCTACATAGAAATTAACTCTACCCTAGCCAAAACCAGGACACCTCTATATTTTAATTTAATATCCTCTTCTATGTTCTGCAAAATCAGGAAATACTCCTTCTTAGTTTTATATGACTGCTTTAAGATGCGTGCTGGTTTTGCCCAGGATAGTTATTTTTCTTCATAGCAGCTTGTATGGTGTTATTTTATGAATTTGTATTGAAAACAGTGTTGATAATACAGAGGTGTTTTCGCTGTTTCTGGGCAGTGCTTACCCAGTGCCCTGGGTTCACCTAAGATAGAATGAATTTTCTTTCTAGTAGCTGGTACAGTGCCGTGTTTGGGAGTCAGGATGAGAGCAGTGCTGATAACACACTCATGTTTTAGTTGTTGCCAAGCAGTCAAAGACTTTTAAGCTTTTCATGATGCTCTGCTAATGAGAAGGCTTCCTTCCAGGAAGCTATGAGGGAAAACAGCCAGGAGAGGTGACCCAAACTGGCCATAGAAAGTATTCCGTAACATATGTTGTCATGCTCACCAAAAAGGGGGATGGTGGGGGGAATGGCATGTCTCCAGGACACCTGGCTTAGGCCTGGCCTGGCTCTGGGATGTCTCTGGGCTGTGTGGTCTGAGTTGTACTGTTTGGTGAGAAACTGCGTTGTTTATCACCAGTTTTGTATATTTTGCTATAAAGTCCTGCTATTTTTATTTTTCCCTCCCTTTGCTGTCCCAGGTAACTGTTGTTATCCCAAACTGTGATGCCTGACTTTGTCTTCCCATTTTTTTGTTGCCCACCTGCTTCTTCCCTCCACTGTGGGGTGAAGTGAGCAAGTGACTGTGTGGTGCTCAGCTGCCAGCTGCAGCTAAACCACAGCAGAAGCCTTTCCTGCTTCTCTCACCACCTCACCTTGCAGGCTTGGGGGTGCACAAGGATTTGGGAGGGCACACAGCTGGCCAGCTGACCCTAAGTGACCAGCATATAAAGCTTGGGGAAGAAGATCTTTATGTTTATCTCAAGTAACTGTTATGTGTGATGCAGTCCGGCTGTCCTGGAGAGGGCTGAACACATGAGCACCTGGACTGAGTCTAGAAAGCAGTGAATGAAGTCTTTGTTTTGCTTTGCTTGTGTGCATGGCTTTTGCTTTACCTATTAAATTGACTATATCTCAACCCATGAGGTTTTTTTTTCTTTTTACACTGTCAATTTTCTCCCCCATCCCACCAAGGGCTGGTGAATGAATGGCTGTGTGGTATTTAGTCACCTCATGGTGTTAAGCTGCAACAGGTAATTAACTCCAATGTATTTAAGGTATTTCTTCCAAATTTTTGTTTATTTCCTTCAAAAACAATTTTAAATTGCTTTCTTTCCCTCTTAAACTCTTGGTTTCTTGTCTGAAACCTTCTTTTTTATCGATGTTACTTATTTTCTAATGTTTTCTTATATTTTATGTTGCTTTTTTAAAACTAGGAATTGACCAATGATAATACATAGTTACTTTTATCAGATGTAATAACTATATCCAAGGAGTATAACTATCTATATAGTTACATCATGCACTTTTACTCTAGTTGGTAATACCCAACTAGTTCTTTGTGTCTTAACCTAGCATAATTATTTCTATTTAATGAAGAAATGTTGATGTCATTTCTGACTGCTTACATTTTCCCTGAGTTCTTTAATCACTCTCATCTCTTCAAAGATCTTAGGCAAAACACTGCTTTTTCATTTGGAAGTACTGATCTCTACACATTCTGGGGTTGTTTTGAAAGAAAGCTTGAGAATTCACACTCTTTGAACAGACATTGCCTATGGCAGAAATTTGAGTATAGATCAATTGTTTGAGCTTTAATTTCCTTGTTTTTCTTTTTCCTAAGCACATTACCATATCTATGGTTTCCTTTTTTTTTCTTCTTCTTCTTTCATTGGTATCCCTATGGTTGCCTAAATCCAACTATAAATCACAGAGTCACAGAATCACTAGGTTGGAAAAGCCCTTTGAGATCATTGAGTCCAATCATACCTGTCCTCTACTAAACCATATCTCTCATCTACCTGTCTTTTAAATACATCCAGGGTTGATGACTCAACTGCGTCCCTGGGCAGCCTGTTCCAATGCCCAAATAATGCTTTCAGTGAAGATTTTTTTTGTAATATCTAATCTGAACCTGCTCTGGGGCAGCTTGAGGCCATTCCTCCTTGTCTTATCTCCTGTCACCTGGCTGAACAGACCATCACCCACCTCTCTACAACCTCCTTTCAGGTAACTGTAAGCGGTGATAAGGTCTCCCCTCAGCCTGCTCTTCTCCAGGCTAAACAACCCCAGTTCTCTCAGCTGCTCCCTTTAAGGTTTCCTCTCCATCCCCTTCACCAGACTGGTTACCTTTCTCTGGACACATTCCCAGATGTCAATGTCTTTCTTGTAGTGAGGGGCCCAAAACTGAACACAGTTCTCGAGGTGTGGCCTCACCAATGCCTGGTGCAGGGACACAATGTCTTCCCTGGAGCTGCTGGCCACGGTATTTCTGATACAAGCCAGGATGCCGTTGGCCTTCTTGGCCACCTGGGCACACTGCTGGCTCATATTCAGTCAGCAGTCAACCAATACCACCAGGTCCTCTGCCTGGGAGCTGTCTAGCCACTCTTCCCCAAGCCTGTATTGCTGCATGGGGTTGTTATGTGCCAAGTGCAGGACACTGCACTCGATGGTGTTGAATCTCATCACGTTGATCTCAGCCTGTCCAGATCCCTCTGAAGAGCCTCTCTACCCTCAGGCAGATCCATGCTTTCTCCCAGCTTAGTGTCATCCGCAGACTTACTGAGGGAACATTCAATCCCTTCATCCAGATCATTGATAAAATTATTGAACAGAACAGGACCCAGGACTGAGCCCTGAGGGACACCACTTGTGACTGGCCTCCAGCTGGGTTTAGTCCATTTACCACAACTCTTTGGGCCTGGCCATCCAGCCAGATTTTTACCCAGCAGAAGGTGTGCCTGTCCAGGCTGGTGGTAACCAGTTTCTCAAGCATCATGCCATGAGAAATGGTGTCAAAGGTTTTGCTGAAGTCAAGGTACACTACATCAACAGCCTTCCCCTCATCCACTAAGCAGGTCACCTTGTTACAGAAGGCTAGCAGGTTAGTTTGGCAGGACCTGCCTTTCGTAAACCCGTGTTGACTGGGCCTGATCACTTGGTTGTCGTGTGTGTGCTGTGTGGTAGCACTCTAGATGACCTGATCCAAGAAAGCATAGGAGTTGTGTTTATGTTTCAACCAAATTAACTTGCTTGAAAAAAACCTTTTGTTTTCATTTATCATCCATCAATATCTTCATGATGATGCTTACTCTCTGAATACAGAGAATGAATGAAAAGACATTTTACCTGTTCAGTCTTATGACTAACTGTATTAATGGTCATGTTATATATCTAAGTGATCTCTATAGGATTTTTATTATACATCATAAGATGATCTCTGAAAAGGTAACAAAGAAAAGGAAGAAAACCCCAAGAATTTAAACAAAAATGAAGAAAAATAAAGTAATTTTGGGAAAGAAAAGTAATAGACAATTACCTGAAGCTTAAGATAAATTTTATTTTCTTGTAAATGCAAACTACTAAAATGCACAAGATTGTTCTTGAATTATTTTTTTTTTTCCCTCAAAAGGGGGTCAGGGGTGTGTCGTGCTATTCAACAAATAGCTTGCTTTCTTTCTGTTCATCATTCTCTTTTCCCTTGGGATATCTCAAATCCCAAGTAAGTTACAGTGGTCTGTATTATTTGAGCATTTTCTGGGATACTCAGCATCCAGCCAATCACCCAAAATTTAGAAAGTCTTCAGTTACAGTTTTTCTTAGTCCACAGATGTGCACAGGAGATGAACAGATGCATCCTAGGTAAACCTCATCTACGATTCAGAGTGGCAATGTCGATGGTTCTATGACCACCATAGACTGATGTCAAAACAGGGAATATGGAGATCATGGTGGACCGTACAGAAAGGTCAGATTTGACCATCTTATGTTTAAACTTAGGAGAGAACAGTAATGCATCTTCTAGTTAAAACAATATAAGGATACCAAAGGCTATACAGTGGTAATGCAGAAGCACTGCAGGTAGAGAAAAGGTTATGAGTGGTCAGCACAATGAAGACTTTCATCAGGCAAAGATCATCTTTTGGTTATGCTAATGTGTTGTGCCTAATACACTTGCCTATGGCATGAAGCATGCTACTATTATGGAATCAATTAAAATACCTATTTAGAATAAAGTTTATTTAAATATGAAGCCCTTCATTTAATTCAAATGTATTTGAGATAACAAAAAAAATATTTGTTGTAGCCTGTGGTAAAATCATTAGAGAACAACATTCTAGTAACAGCCTAATGATTTTGTAGAAGATTTAAAATATATTTATTTATTTTCTGCATTTTTAGTTTTTTTCCTATAAGTAAGTGCACTGATGTTGATTGTGGTGCTATATTTACCTTTTTCTTCAATCTTATAAGATAATGAAATACTATAGCAATGCAATAAATCACTGCATATGCATTCATCCTAAAATAAATATTCGTGTTCTACAAGCCTTCCGTCTCTTTACTTCAGATCTCAGCTTCAAGGCAAGGTACAAATTATCACACACACACATGCAAAAAATACAACTATTACTAACACAAACAGTGGGTTTTCACTACATTTATAAAACCAATTTTGAAAATATGTGTATTACTAAGGTCATTGCATGCATATGTCATGAAGTGATCATGAAACCAAAGTACAAGTAACTGATTTGTTTCACTATATTAGAGATGAAATATTACAACCCGGACAAATATATATAATACTTTTGGCAATGGAAAGTTAATTTCTTTCCCAGCATTAATCAAAGTTTAGTTATGACCTTTTGTAAACTAACATCCTTGTATACAGTCCAAACAGTTTGTCTTTTTTTATTAGCAATGTTTTCTCAATAAATTAATGTTATATAAGATCCAAGGTAATGCGGAATTATTGGCTGCAGCCTGTTGAATTACAGCTCTGTTATTTGGTATAGCTTATTACTGATTAATAACAGAGGCATTTTTTCTTCATAGGCCACAGTTCAGTGGTTAAATCATGTTAAGCAAAATGTATTTTAAGTAAAGGTAAAATACCATTTCAAATATATTTTCCATTCAGAACATGTTCTTGAACAAAAGGTGGATTAATTATTCATGTGATGCTGATGTGAAACTACTTCTATTCTCTATCATGGAGATGAACTAGTTCCTGCTTTGTAATGCCAGGTTTATTTAGTGTGAGCTTTTCCTGCTTGTCTATTTGTTTTTCACTCACTACCTCAAGCTAAATTCTCAAGCAGATTTCCAATTCACAAACGTTTAAGAAGCCCAAGTCTATGACAGTACACGTTGTTTCCTGTAACAGTTCAGATTATATATTATATATATATATATATAAAATATATGGAAAGCTGTTAAGTATTCATTTGAAAGTGCAGTAAAGTAGAAGCAGCTGACCTCTCAAAGTTGCTCAATAGCAGTACTCTGTATTCAATTAGATCTCAAAGGCTTTCTAAATAAGCATCCGCTTATTACCTGATACAGCTATTGCATTCACTGGGACACAGTAAATCTTTGCTCCACTTTAATGTTCTAATGAAGGGGAATACAAAATATTTGTCTATTTTTCTGAATCACACGGCTTCAGTAGGTAGCACATTTTGAGGTGAAGAGCTATGTTTTCTTTCATTGCAAGTCTCTTTGTCACAGTTTTCTGTTTTACAGAGAACGTTGCACACAGGGGTTGCAGGTATATCAGACAAGATTTAAGTACCTCAAAATATTCATATCTGCTTTTTATACATATCACTACTTGTGACCGTGATAATAATTTTCATTCCCACTGCCTCTTCTGACTCGAGGCCTCCTGCTTGCATGCTTGGAATGGGTAGCTTCAGGTTGCATTGGGTTGCCAGTTGCTGACTCCCATATTTCAGAAGATGTCTCCCTATCCCTACCATACCTTGTCACCTGATGTCATCTGACATGCATGTTCTTCAGTAGAACAGTTCTGCAGCTGTGGAGATGAAGAAGGAGATTTCTTTGGTCCACCCCATCAAATGGTTCTAAATAATATATGTATAAAATACTAAAAATATTTTGCATGAGGCTACATCAGATCTTTCATTTGGAGCTCAAGCGCAGTATCAAGGTCTGGTCCATAGTTTTTTCTCTGAATGGCCAACTACTAAAATGGTGACAAGAATGGAGAAAGAGGACAGAGTAACATGTAAATGTGGAAAACAAAAGAATGTGAGAAAAGAATCAAACCCACAGCCATTACTGGTGATACTACCTCTAAAAAAGGTGTCTATTTCCACAATGACTTCAGGGGAATATGGCTATATCTTCCTTGTATAATTTTCAGTGAAGGAGAATATTTATTTTCCATTCTTCAAATACTGAGAAAGGGGTTAATCTAAGGAGTAACTCATAAATGTGGAAGACATCTTTAGGCTGAATCAGCTACAGCTTCTTTCAATGTTTCCTGCTATATCATATCCTGGTCCCTCTGAGCTGTCGTATGGCTTCACTCTTCACAGAATCATAGAATGGTTTGGGCCAGAAGGGACCTCAAAGATCATCTAGTTCCAAGAGCCCTACCACGGGCAGGGACACCTCTCACTAGATCAGGCTGTTCAAGGCCCCATCCAACCTGGCCTTGAAAACTTCCAGGGACGGGGCAGCCACCACTTCCCTGTGCAACCTGTTCCAGCGCCTCACCACCTTCATAGTGAAGAATTTCTTCCTAACATCCAATCTAAATCTCCCCCCTTCCAATTAAAAACCGTTCCTCCTCATCCTATCATTACATGTGCTTCCCCAGCTTTCTCATAAGCCTGCTTCAGGTATTGGAAGGCCGCTATAAGACTTCCTGCATGTCCTTAGAGTGTCAATAATAGTGTGAATAATATTCTGTAAAATTCAGACTTAGGGTGCAGGTTAGAAACAAGGCAATATAATGGTTAATAGTAATGAAATAGTTATGTAAGCAGCAATAACAAAAAAACCCTCAACCAACCAAAAAGATACCTGCAAAATGAAGGCATGCTAAAAGTTACAGAAAACCCTACCTTGATGTATGTTGGTTTGTGGTAATGGCTTCTAGATCCATGATTTTCTTGCTAATTCTTTCTCCTAACCACATTTACTGCTGAGATTGCACTTTTTACAATTTACTTTGAACTTTCTGTGGTGGAGTGATGTGATTGTCTATTACTTTATTTTTTCTCTTTTCCTCGTGTAAATTGCTGTTGTGCCAAAGGAGGATGGAAAATAATTGAGATGTAGGAAAGCTCATAAGAAGTGACCCTCTAATGGGAAAAGGCCACCTATTAATGGGAATTTGTGACTAAGCCCACTTTGATCCTTAATCTGGGGGCTTTTACTGATTCATTTTTATATTAATATAGCCTCAGTAACGGATCTACAGATGATGAAATTAACAGGAAGAACAGAGACAAAAATGCATATGACACAAAATTTGGTTTGGATTTTTTTTTCAGTTTTTAAACATTTTACCCACAAATTTATGAATTTAAAACAAAATACCCTCTTAACTGTGTAGAACAATAATCAGAATGTGATAGAATCATAGAATGGTTTGGGTTGGAAGGGACCTTAGAAGAGCATCCAGATCAACCTCCCCTGCCATGGGAAGGGACATCTTGCACTATATCAGGTTGCCCAAAGCCCCATCCAGCATAGACTCCCCAGCTTCTCTGGGAAACCTATTCCATAGTTTCACAATGCTCCTTGGAAAAAAAAAAAAAAAAATTCTAGCCTGAATTTATCCTCCTTTAATTTCAAAACCAGGCTTTTCCCTCTCTACCTTTCCTTATTGGCGGGGTGTTCCAGCTCTCTCTTAATTTTCATGGATGTATTCTTGACCCATGCTAAATGGTCTATGTCTTTCTTGTACTGGAGACCCCAGAGCTGGATGCAGTACTTCAGGTAATATCTCACAAGAGTGGAGTAAAGGGGAGAATCACCTACCTCAACCTGCTGGTCACACTTCTTTTGATGCACCCCAGGATACAATTGGCTTTCTGGGCTGCAAGCGCACACTGTTGGTTCCTCTGCCAATATCCCCCAGTCCTTTTCTGCAGAACTACTCTCAATCCATTCCTCCCTCACTCTGTATTGATATTGGAGATTGTCCTAACCTACCTGCGGGACCTTGCATTTGGCCTTATTGAACTTCATGAGGTTCACATGGGCCTATCTCTAAAGTCTGTCAAGGTCCTTCTGGATGGCATACCCTTCTCTCAAGTGTATCAACCACATCACACTGCTTGCTGTCATCTGCAGACTTGTGAAAGATTCACTCGATCTCACTTTCTATGTCATTTTTGAAGATAGTAAATTGTATTGGTCCTACTACAGACCCTTAAGGGACATCACTTGTTACTGGCATCCACTTGGACATTGACCCATTGATTGTAACTCTTTGGACATGGCGATCCAACAAATTCCTTACCCGTCTAACAGTCCATGAATCAAAACCCTATCTCCCAATTTAGTGGTGAGACTGTTATGAGGAACCATATCAAAGGCCTTAGAGAAGTCCAGGCAATTAACACCTATAGCTCTTCCTTGGTCTACTGAAGCAGTCACTTCGTCATATAAGTCCACTAGATTAGTCAGGCAAAATTTTCCCTTGGTGAAGCCATATGGGCTGTCCCTAATCACCTCCCTGTCTTCTAAATGCTTTGACAGATCTTCCAGGAGGATCTGTTGCATGATCTTGCAGAGCACTGAGGTGAGACTGACTAGTTGGCAGTTACCAGATTCCTCCTTTTATAAAAAAACTTTTAAAAAATAGGTTCAATATTCCCTTTTTCCAGGCACTGGTAACTTAAGGGCTATTTAAATGCAGGTCTGTTTTCCCTCCTGCCATGTAAAAACTCATAATTTGGATGAAATGCAGGTTTTATGTAGTGGGAAAATGAGTACCGATAGTACAGGTATAGCTTCAAATATTCACTTAGTGTAGCAGTAAGCTCAGCTGCGATTTACATAATTTACAGTCTACTTAGCATAAGAAAGCAGGCCAGAAAAACAATGACAGTGGCTATCTAATGGAGAGAGAACATAAAAAGCAGAGGGGGTACTCTTCCATTCTTATGTTCCAAACAAGATACCCAGGTAGTCCACTCTGCAGATTATCAGAACAGTCTGAGAAGTTAAAAGCTATCACAACCACAGGGTGTGCCCGATCTTGTCATACTCTTCACTGAATTTTACGAAAAAAACAGTAGTAGTAGACTAGCCTGCTGATAAAGGGTACTAGATAAGAATAATAATTTAAAAAACAAACCAAAACAAATCAAACTACATTTTTTAATGTATACTTTTTTTGTCATTAATCATTTGGTTAATAGTTGGCTGGCATAAAATTTAAACATATCTCCATGATCCCAATACTGGAAATAAGTGAGAAATTGCTATTCAGGGAAACTAAGAAAAATGAACCAAAAATAAAAAAAGTGAACTTGTTTAATACAACTAGCTAACCATTAGTATCAATCAATGATAGAGCATGAGGTAGCAAAGGTAATGACTGCTTCTTGTATTATAAGGGCAATAGTTCTGTTAGAGAAATCTTTATTTTGATTCAACTAAATTGCTATCCTACTAATTATAAGCACTTCTGGCATAGTGTGGAGAAGAAAATACAAGAAAATAGAAGAAAATAAAAAGCAAAGACAGAAGGTAGATTCAGAAACAAGACAATAAAGAATAATATTTCTCGTCTGATATTTTCACCTTGTCCCTTCAGTGATTCTATTCTTAATGAAATAAGGTAAGAAGTTGAAGAAATTTTGTAAGCAAGGCAGATATTTTTGCAGTAAACATATCTGGGCAGGCAGTCGCACCACATAATTTCAGGTACTTTATCTAGGTGTGACAGATGCAAAAGTTCTACATTGTTCTGTTTTTATCAGTGGAGAAAGGGGCTCCTTCCAGAGGTCAAGTAACAGCCCCAAAGTGCAGGTATTTGTGTTAGAAGCCTACATATAGGAGATATGAACATGCTTTTCCTTATGTTAAAAGTGTTTTCATGATCAAATAGAGCAGGTAGCACGTTGAAAGGAATTATCATAATTTTGTCATCTCCGCTTCTTCAGTGTAAAATGAATGTAAAGCAGATACAGCCTTTAAACATTCTTAAGACTTTCTCCTTAAAAAAATTGACAGAGTCAGGAAAAATCCTGTTTCTGTCTTTTACACTAGTCATGTGAGTCACAACTGCAGAGTAATTTTGAAGCAGAAAATATTATGTATTTTGCTATTATTGTATATCTTTTCATTATCTAGACTTTCAATCAAATAATATATTTATAAAACCAACCAATCAAAACAAATTATCATGTTATAGAATCACAGGTTTGGTATTGCACATATGACCAAATTTTTGAGCTGTCGAGAGGCTTTTTGATGGGTTGTGAATGCCTGCTGTGCTAAACCTGCTGTGCAAAGGGGACAATCTCACGCCCAAGTAAAACTCTGTGATTCCATCCACAGATCAATAAAGACAGAGCAATGTTCTTCAGATCAGTTACTTGTATTTTTGCAGTAGTAAAGCAATAATGGAAAACAGAAAAAGTTCATGGAACAATGTTTGTTTCAGAATATTGGATTTCCTGCCTGGTGGGGCTTGAAACTATATATGCACAAGTTCCTGCTATGTTTCACGGAGCAAAACTGCAATGGAACAAATATATTGACAGTAGTGATAAATAAGTAAATACATAAGCATACATATACAGCATGACATCAGATGTGTCACTCAATGCTTGTTTTGTAGCTACAGATAGTGTGTTCCCATGTGTTAAGAATTTGATATATAAGTGAAATGAATACTTGTCTCTGCTCTCAACTCAGGTTGTTGCAAGACTCAAAGCCCTGTGTCAAGAAAAATAGATCTACTAATGAAAAGAGGTCAAGGAAGACTACTTTAAGCATAGCAGGACGATTGGCTGTAGAAAAAACTGTTGTACTCCTCCTTGCCAGACTCTTCAAGCTTCGCTCAAGATGAGAAATGCAAGCTCACTCAAGTAAGTCTATTAAAGCCTCTTCAGGCATTTGTGCAGGGCTCTGAAAACAACAATCTTGGAAAATTAAACTTAGTACAGTAGTAAAGTTTTGCAAGCAAGACAATTTGGAGAGAGGAGCAGTAAAAGTCAGCTAGCAAGGAAGGTAATGTTGACTGCAGCTTTGTAGTTAGATTACTAGGCTGATCTGAATAGCTGGCTAATACTCCAACAGGAAGGATTACTTCTACTTTGGAGGATGAATTGGTTACATGCCAAAGACATATTCCCAGCATGCATCAGCTTGTTTGTTTGAAACCGGTTACTCTTTTCCCAATCATAACTGAAATAAAAGATGACACAATTTCTTTGCTCCACCATCTGAGAGGCAGAGAACTGTTTACAGAAAAAGCTTTGCACCTCTGAATGCTGGTGTTGACAGCTACTTCTTCAGGTCTTTCCCAACTTCCTGCATCTAAAGAACATCTTTTTGCCATCCAGTTGCCTAATGCCTGCAACTTTAAACAGGCAGGTATCACACTTGATCAGGTTCCTAAGTACAAAGAGAGGCAGTATATAGAGGATTTCAAGTGAAACTGGTCACACCATGTGAAGGGTGTAAAACTAAGCAGGCAGTGCATTTAGAAGTGTGAGACGTATGCTGACTATTCACTAAGAAGCAAGCTTTTTAAAGCACGACGCCTAGACCTCATTTACCCAAGTGGTGACATAATTTTTATATTTGTCACATGTTCACAAGTATGTTAAAAATTGGGACAGCAAGAATTGACATAATTAGTCTATACCTGTGTCCAAAGCCTATGTTCAAACTAACTCTGATCTTCTATTTGCCTTGGATGATTATTCCATTGCTTCCAGCTATCTTTGATACGTAAAAGGACTTAATTGTTCTTTTCATTCAGCCTGAAACTGTTTGACAAACCCATTAGCCTCAACAAGCTCTGTGACTACCTTTTTGGTACTGACTCACTTTCTGACAGCAATTAGGACTCCCAAAAGGTATCTAGATAAGCCAAAGCCCCAGGAGCTTCATAAGGTTAAAAAAAAACCCAAAAAAAAGAAGGTCCTGAGATTTATTTTGCTGCAATGAGGCTTAGAATTGCCTGAAAAACAAATCAATCTAAAATAATTAAAACCCGTGTTCTTTCACTTCAATGAAGCTACTATTCTGCTGTTAAGCACCTGATTTGAAGAGAGGAATCTGGAGTGCATCTCCCTACTCTTTCATCTCCCTCGATTAAGTGAAATTTTCTCATTACCTTTGAGAAGTTTTCAAATTCAAGTTTTTCACATTCCCTTTGATAGAAATAGTTACCTGCTTATTAAGTAAGAGACAGGAAAACAGAATCTTCCCTTTGAAAGCTTTTAAGTAAACTGTATTTTTTCCTCTCTGAAAATTTTCATGCGTTTTTATATACATTGCAGAAAAAATATATGAGAACTAGACAGAAAAAGATAAACCAAGAAAGAATATTAGAATCATCAAATCAAAATTTATAAAACTCAAAACCTCTTATGAAATAGAAATTAAAAATTCAGCATCAGAATTCTTAGCATCATATAGTAACTGTGTTAATAGATCAGATTAACCTAATCCTGATTTCTTTCTACTGAAAACATTATTTCTTATGACTGATGAAAATGACAGTATAGGTTAGCTAGCATGGATATATAGCCATATGTAAAGTAGTATGTAAAGTAGTGCCTGAGATGTCGAAAATCTAGTGAGTTTGATCCTCAAAACATGAATGTTAGTGAAGATTGTTTTGGCTATCTGTAGGAAAAAGAAATAGGACACGAGTTTTGATATGGAGAAAAAGATTGTGTGTTTGAAGGAAAAGAGAGATTAGGGTCTAAGACAGCACACTGTAATTAATTATTATTACGGGGTCAGCCATGAGGAAGTGAAAAAGGATTGTTCTATTTCATAGTAAACTTGAATTGTTCACAGACCATCTTAAATCTGATATTCATAGAAAAAATTAAAAGAGTGAATAAATATATCTGACATAGGCTTTTTTTCATATTTGTATTTAAATCTTATAGAGAGATGCCTAAACACAGATTGGTCTATTGCAAGTCCTTCAATACCTGTGTAAGGTTCTTTTCTTGCTCGGTCTCCTGCTGTGTATGTAGATCAAGTTCTTGAATCATGTTACAGTCTTTTTAGAAAATGATAAAATATATTCAGTGTTATGAGCAAATGTCAAAATAAATAGCTACAGTGCATTCAATACAAAACTAAGTGCTCTTAAAGTCTTGTATGGATTAAACTGTATAAGAATATTATAAATAGCATTTTTTCAGAACTCTTTTCACAATGCAATACTTTTTTTTTTTCTTTTCAGTGAGTAGGGTCTGGCATGTGTAATAATTGAAGCTTCACTCTTAGCATTAGAAAACCAGGCAGTTTTCCAAATTCACTGAAGTACACATCAAAATATTTTGAAGGCACTCACTAAAGCAACTTGGGAAAATTGGGAAAGGCCTGTAAATAAAATTAACAAAGCAACCATTGTGTTTGAAAAGTGTTAAATTTAATGGAGAGCACACAACACAAACTGGTTCAGCAATTTAAAAAATTGCTTAGAATTAACAGTAATAACCACATATAACAACTGCCAATTATCTATGTTCTGCAATATCTACAATATTAAAAGATTAAAAATTACTAAAATAAGGTGCTGAAAAACTAAAAAAATAAATAGCTTTTGCAGATTTTATTTTAAAATAAAGACATATGTAAAGATGGAAGGAAATGATGAAAATATAAAAATAACTAACTGGTCTTGATGTAGACTATGCCACAATTAGCAGACTTTTCTTTCCTCCATAAAAACAAAAAACCCCACAGTACTTATTTCCATACAAAATCCCAAGGCCACCTGCATAGAAAAATTGTCTTTAAAATGACATTTGTACTGAGTTTAAGACAGGCAGCTTATGTCATCACCAGATGAACAAGCCTATTTGATAGCTGAGACGTGATAAACATTGAACACATGTTATCGCATTATCAGTAGAATCAGTAGAAATACTTGCATCTACTGTAAGACACGTAACCAGTGCTTGGCTACAAAGAATGCTGCAGACAGTATTGGGAAAAATTCCCATTTTGCTTATGAGCTGAATTTGGTGATTGAGAAGATGAAGACAAGTTATTTTATTATATCTTGTATTTTGGCACAGACTCACTGTTTGTGTCTATTTGTATCAGAACAGTGAGTGTATTTCAATAATGTCACAAAAGAGCCATGGATATGACACCTGCCAAAAGGAAACATATCTACATTCTATTTAATGGCTTGATGAAATAAAACTATATCTTTCTTCTGTTTATTCCCTACATGGTAGCTTCAAAGCAGACAGAACGATAACTGAAACAGACTCTGTGACTTTCCATTCTGTTTTATAAATAAATCTTTTTGGCCACATTTGTCTCCTCATTTTATTCAATTTAAATGAATGCTTGAAGAAATGAAGTTTTCTGGTAAACATGTGGCCTGGTTCTGGCCAGACCAGGGTTAAGCTCCCCAATCAGCCAACACAGGTGAGCTGAGTTAGCCCAGGCTGTTTTCCACACCACCTGACACCACTTCTCCATAAAAGCAGCTAATTGGGGAAGGGTAGAGGCTTCTTGCCTCCAGGACAGTCTGAGTGTGGCTGGGATGTCGGTCGATCGGTCGATCCTTGCTGTCAGGCAGCCTTCTGTAATTGTCGGGTCAATAAGGTACTCTTTGTTAGCACTGGGTGTGAGTGTAACTAGCCGTTATTATTCTATATTCACAGTGATTTTTGACAGTAAACTGTCCTTATCCCAACCCAAGGAGGCTCTGCCTGTTTCCCCTCTGGGAGTGAGTGACTGCCTTTGGTGGCCATTTGACCTCTAGCCAGGGCCAATCCACCACATGTTTAATAGGAAGGAAACTGTAAATCTCATGTACATGGGAAATTACATAGTAAAACACACATGAATCACAGTATATGGCATGAGCCCCGGTATCAAATGAAGCAGTGTGATTCCTGGTTATCAGTCACAGCAAACCAATAATCTTCAAAATAATGTACAAGAGAGCTGAAGAGCAACTTTTCACAAGAGCAGGTACTGATGGGACGAGAGGTATTGTATTTAAACTGCAAGACCATAGATTTAGATTAGATGTGAGGAAGAAATTCTCTGCCATAGAGTTGTGAGGCGCTCGCACAGGGTGCCCAGAGAAACTGTGGCTGCCCCTCCATGGCAGTATTCAAGGCCAGGTTGGGTGGAGCTTTGTATGTCTCTGCCCATGGCAGAGATGACCTTTAAGGTCCCTTCCAACACAGACCATTCTGTGACCTAATGTAATGTCCAGAGTTCTGAATTCTTGAATTTTTTTAACCTCAAAGAGTCAAAAAATTAAAATCATCTGTGGAAACATACATGATCTTGTGCATGTTAAATAATAAGACATGCAAATCTGGCAAATATATCAAGCAGCAGCGAAGTGGTGGTCCTTTGTGATATTTCTCTACAGATTTACTCTTGCATGTAGTTAAATTGTGACAGACTAGGCAGCTGTGGAAGAAGTCACAGCCTCAGCATCTGAAACGTTGCAGAAAAGATACAAATCTAAAGTGTAATGGATACTGAAGTGATTTGTTTTTCTCTTTTCTGTTTTCATTTGTTGTAGCCACCACATTACAACATGTTTCCAAATAGTCCCTGTTGACAGTCAGTGAGAGAATCAAAGCTTTCTCTTTAAAGGTCAAAAAAGTTTGTATCAGCCAGTGGTTGATCTGTGAGGACAAAACTGCAACAGCTTTGCAGATAATCCTTAGAGATCTGTCACTTTTTTTTTTTTTTTGTTACCTTTCATAAGAGAGAAGTTTAAAATATAAGCACCAACACACATGCACACACATGCACGTGCAGAATGGTATTTGTCTTAGAATTTTTGTTTCTAGGTAGTGGCTTCTGATCAGTAGAACTATCACTCCAGACTATAAAGGACATGGAGAAAAATAGCTTCTCCTAGGACATGACTATGGAACACTTGATCTGCTCTGACTGTAAATGATGTCTTCAGTATGAGCTTAGATGAAGACAGCTGTATCTGATTAGGTAAATTCAGCGACTAAGAGCCAAGATAATGAACAAGACTGTCTCTTGAAATTAATGTTGTCCAAGTCAATAAAAACCACACACTGAAGACATCAGAGAATTAAAACAGCACACAGAAATAGATATGGACATGGTCACCCAGCATTATATCACAGAATTTATCATAGTAACTTAGATTCTGATTTCCAGACACTTGCACCTTTCTCACAGTGAGAAAGATTCTTGTGTAAACACTCTAAAGATTAGTGCTTATGGAAAAAGATGCTGTTAAATGTGATTAGGTGCATAAAAGGTGCATCTTAAAAATAATTAATGTAAATAGCACAATAATAATCTTGGTAACTAACTCTGAAGTTGGCACTGATCAGTAATTTCCAAATAAAATCGGAATAGTAATTTCAGCTAAAGATATTGCTTCTGTAAACTAACTTCATTATTGAAAAAAACAAGCAAAATATTTCATTTTGATCCAAACAGCAACACTCATGTAACTTGTATTAATCTTCCCCTTTGAGTTTGCTTTTAACTCCTGTGAAACTGTGCTATCACACTGTATAGACACTACAGCAGATGAATAACCTACAGCTCTGACCAGGCAAACCTATCTTTCTGAGCCCGAGTTGTTATATTCAAGCACGGACAGTGCAGCCATAATGCCCTGAAGAAGTAGTGGTGACAAATTGTATTTGAACTATAGTTGTAGAAGAGACTCTGATCCTACAAGCATATGACTTTTGCTGCTTGCCTGATTCAAAATAAAGTGCTTTACTATTTCTTAACCCGTGTTTTCTTTTGTTCTTCTTTAGCTCTTTAGTTCCAGGAACGTTTTCACGTCCCATTATTTTCTGTTATTTCCTTGTCAAGGCCCAGGTTGAGGAAGGACGTCAAAATAATAGTATTCCCTACAGGATTAAATTAATTGTAATGTTTCTGTCATTATCCTATATTAAATTGCTTTTATGCTGCATGTATCAGCAGTTCAAAAATGATAGAAAGAAATTATTTGTTGTAAGAAATTATAAAACATTTAAGGAATTATTTATCAGATGAAAAAGCTTTAAAAAATCTTACAAGATACAGTTTGAAAAAGTTTCTATGAAGTATTTGCTCTTACAGATAAATTTTCCTTTACAATAATTATTATTATTTTGGATTTTCCAGTGCATTTTGCAAACAAGGAAATGAAAGAGTAAAAGTAAGAATGATGGCAACATTAATTGAAATAGTATTTACTGGAATGTTAAAAATATAGTTTGGTGGTAAGAGATTGTTAGAGGTATAATATATACTTTCACAAAGGAAGAACTTGTTTTATTTCAAAATGTCTTGACTGCACAAAAAATCATGTGAATAACCTACTGCTTAAGTTAAGAGTGTGCCTTAGGTGTTTTATTAAATATTTGTATTTTGGTTTTAAGGCATCATTTAATGGTTGAAGTCCATTTAAAGCATTTTGAAGACAACTGTCATGTACATCATGTATTTTTATACTCCCTCTTACTTCAGTAATTACAGTACGGAACAAATAATTGCATATATTAGAAGAACACTGCTTAACAAATCAGAGAAAAGTAACTATTTCTATTTATACTTTTGATCAGTTTTATATTTTTTAGTCAGAAATAATCTCCATCAGATATCCTGAATTAAACTTAATGATACCTATTCAAAGATCAGATGTGTAAGTACACTAAGTCTTGCCTTGCTCTCTGACGTTTAAGGAAATTGACAAAATAGTAATTGTCATTCTAATGTGTGACCAGATAAAGTCCACCCACTACCATCACTATCACCAACCTGAATAATTTATTTTTTTTTGTTTCACACATAAACACCACTTCTAATTCTTCAGCAATTTTAACAATAGTATTTTGAAATCAAATCCCATGATGCCAGGGTTATTTTAAACAAAACGACTTCAACTATTATGCTTGGATTCCTTCCAGCTGCCTCAAAAATATTGCAATTAAAACATTGTGTTAGTCAGTAATTGGCTTGCAATATCATCAGACATCAATTTAAAATAGCTCTAAAATAAAATCAAGCAAAATGGAAAAATAATTGTAATTTATAGCTTGTTATTTTCATTGATTTGTGTGTTGTTGGCTCACCCCAGCCGGATGCCAGGTGCTCCCTAAAGCTGCCCTATCACTCTCCTCCTCAGCTGGACAGGGAAAAGAAGATATAATGAAAGGCTCGTGGGTCGAGGTGAGGACAGGAGTATCACTCAGACAATACTGTCATGGGCAAAACAGACTCAACGTGGAGAAAATTAGTTTCAATTTAATACTAATCAAATAAGAATAGGATGAGAAATAAAACCAAATCCTAAAACACCTCCCCTCACCCCTCTCTCTTCTCGGGCTGAACTCTATTCTCGATTTCTCTCCCTCTTTCCCCTGAGCAGCACAGGAGGACAGGGAATGGGGATTGTGGTCAGTTCATCTCACATGTTGTCTCTGCTACTCCTTCTTTCTCAAAGGGAGAACTCTTCACACTCTTTTTCTGCTCCAGCATGGGATCCTTCTCATGGAAGACAGTCCTTCACCAACTTCCCCAACATGAGTCTTTCCCATGGGCTGTAGATCTTCACGAACTGCCCCAGCATGGCTTCCATGGGATGCAGTCCTTCAGGAATAGACTGCTCCACCATAGTTCCCCATGGGTCCACAAGTCCTGCGAGGAGTCTGCTCCAGTGCAGGCTTCGCACAGGCTCACACCCTACTTCAGGCATCCACCTTCCCTGGTGTGGTGTCCTCCACACAGTGCAGGTGGATATCTGCTCCACTGTGAACCGCCACAGGTTGCAGGGGGACAGCCTGCCTCACTATGGTCTTCCCTATGTCCTGCTGGGCAATCTCTGTTCTGGTGCCTGGAGCACCTCTTCCCACTCCTTTTTCACTGACCTTGGTGTCTGCAGAGTTGCTTCTCTCACATATTCTAATTCCTCTTTCTCTCTCTGCAATTGTTTTTGATTTTTAATGTTATTCCCCCCTCCCCCCTTTCTTAACTGTGTCATCCCACAGGCACTACCGCCATCACTTGACCTTGGCCAGCAGTGTGTCCATCTTGGAGCTGGCTGGCAATAGCTCTGTCCGACAATGGGGGAAACTTCCAGCAGCTCCTCACAGAAGCCACCCCTGTTGCCCCCCACACTACTGAAGCTTTGCTCGGTAAACCCAGAACAATATGTTTTATGGACTAGACTTTCCCTGGGACCATTGGCAACTAAATACCTCATCAAACACTCAATATGACCCCAAAGAGCACTGTCAGCCGTAGAGACACCAGAAACTTGTGAAATCCTCTGGATAGGTAAGTTACTAGAGCTGCAGGTGTGTGTGACAGCCTTTGTGTCTGGACTGCTGGCTAAACCAAAGGCTGATCTCTTGCTCCCTGGCCAAGAGCTGCCAGAAGTGTTGGTATTATTATTAACCCAACATAAGTTTTAGAAGAAGCAGTGTCATCTCAGCCAGGAGTCACTAAGCTTTTCATTTTCATATAGCAGAGGCTAAACTGATTAATAATTATGGGATGACTTAGTCTGTTCTAATTTTCAGTGTCTGGGTACTCAGATCATTTAGAAATTGATTCTGAGGCTTTTATTTCTCATGGCATGTCCAACATGTTTAAATTTGTGTCCCTGAAGCTTGTCACCTGTTCCTGTATGAATGACCTGGTTTCAGAGACTTTGGGGACAACTCTGAAATATAAAAAAATAATGCTACAAAATTCTAGAAAGAATGTGTGATTTTATCATTGACCATACTGCGAGTCTTACCATTTAAGTCAAGGACACTCTACCTGAAAGGACATACCATGCCTCATTTGTCTCACCCAACTTGACCTCCGAACTACCTGTCTAGAATTTCTTGGCAATCAGTGGAGACCACAGTTCATTTGACCCATATTGGACTTTGCCTTACAAGAAATGAATCATACCGTAAGTGAAATCCATTTACCAGAAATGGAAACAGTCTTGACTCAATACAGAAATCAACGCTAAAATAACTTAAATCCGTCACACAAATGTATGTGACTCTCAACTCCCTGCAGCATCTGAGACATCCTGGCAGGACTGGAAGCTACCCATGTGCTTTATAGGAGTGGCAGGGGAGTACTTTAGGACATTTCAAGTAGCATTTCAGATATCTACAACTAGACAAAAAAAACCTTGACCCACTCATCTGCATTGCTGTCAGTGTGAGCTCAGTCACCCAGCGTATCTGTGGGTATTTACACATAGGCATCTACATTTTTGTATCTCCAGCACAGAAGAATCTCATGCCAGGTAGACATCACAAGCTGATTGACATGAATCTTTACACTATATCCCATGCTGTATACTAAACCAAATCTATTGTTTGATTTTTACTTTTAAGGTCATATAAGCCTGCCAGTAGACAACAGCTCTTCAATAACAATACTGGCATTTCACGCCGAGGTCCAGTGAACAACTTAAGTATAAAATGACACTGCTATAAAGCGATGCTGTTACTAAGAGAAACAGTCTGCCTCACCTTTCCCTGACAGTCATCTGCTCCCACCTCTGCTTTTTCTGCTTTTCTGTACTGCAGCAAACATTTCAGTGGCTATCCAATGAATTATTCAGGATACATATCCAGCTGAAAACTATCCCAAGAACAACATAATAGCTGCTGTTCTATAAAACTTTAACACCTTAATTCTAAAAAAAAACCACAACCAAAAAAACAATCCACAAAAAAAGACTAATGCTTTCATGGTCACTTCAATAGGAACATTTTTAAAGACACTTACTATTGGTATGGTGTGAAAAGAGTGAGATAAAATGAAATAAAACAGGGTCATATAAAGCAGATGATAGCTAATCAGAACTAATTTATAATAATCTAAAATAGATTTTAAAAAATGTTTTTTTCCATGTTGCCCTGTATACTGTCACATTAAATTGAGAATCACTGCTTAGTTTACACTGTAGCAGCAAGAGCAGGAAAAGTACATTACTGATTTTTATCCTGTAGCATTTGAGTTATAATTTAGTCATAGCAAAAGTAGTGCTTTTGCAATGTATGTCCTAAAGAAAATGACAGGAACAGTGGCAGGTAACCCAAAGGTGCAATCAAAATTAACCAATATATCATGAATTATAAATTTGAAAGTGTTTAAAATACTGCTGTTAGGCTTATCTGTACTTCAGTAGTTATCCACAGAGGACATTTGCTTTATATTATCATTGGTGAGGGGATAATCTTGAAACAGAAGAAAAGGTAAGATGTGTCAACTAAATTAACAGTTATGAATTATTTTTTCAGTTCTAATTTTATTTTACTAATTTAACTTTACTCAAAACATGCAAGAATTCTCAATTTATAGAAGTGAATTGACCTTGCAAGGAATAATTTATCTGATCTAAATAAATCACCTCAAGCGCTATGATATATAAAAAGATCTTTTAGCAGCCATCATTAAAATATCAGAAGGATAGCCATGTGCTTTAATCCATTGTGTAAATTCACATTTGGCACACGAACTATGCATACCTTCTAAGGCCGTTAGCAGAGAATTTAGAGATATTTTTCATTGTGAAAAGCATTTTTAACATAGCAGCTATCTGTTGTATCGTAGAAGTCTTAAAGTCAGGTAATTATTTCTAAACTAATTTACTTTTATATGCACTGAAAAGACGTGCATTTCTTACAGCTAATCTATCACCTCCTAAAAGCGAACTCTAAGATAGGTGAGAGGACTTATAATTATTTCCATCCATTCTTATCCAGAAAGGGAGGCTAGGGCAATTAACTCAGACTTTGAGAGCTAATTTTTAAAATCTGAATTTGGCTGAGATGAAACCCATACTTAGTTTCTACTGACACAAGTACAATAAAAATATCTCTTCAGGTGTTTCCATCAAAAATTTCACATAAAGGTTATCTATCATTCTCCAGAACACTTTAATAGACATAATGTCCATTAACATGAGTCATTGAACCTGTAATAACACAGTTTATTTGGGTTAGAGTCATCTACAGTTAGAATGAGGTGATTTTGCAGCTTGTTATTGTTATTGTTACTCCTTGACATATATATTTGCTATGCATAGAGAGCCTTTATTATTACATGTTAATTATGGTAAACGGACTTTTAAAATTCCCTGTGAAAGAAATATAAGAAACAACAATGTCACTGGGCCAGAGAATTTTCTTGTCAGATAGAAAAAAAATAATAATAATCTTCCTGTTTAATGAATAGGGCATACAAAATGGTCTACCTATTGCTGGAGTACGGTAATTTACATGGTGCCTTAGAAAGCTTGGGTTTTTTTCTAATAAACTATTTATTACAAGGTTAAAAAAGATAGATATTAGGCTGTCTTGTCAGGTAGCACTTATTTAGAAACTTTCAGTTTCTAATGTCCTAATGGGAGACTATGTTACGGAAAAGGCAGAATACTGACCATGCCTATGATATTCTCAAAGTTGAGTCTGTGCTGCTGAAAACGATGGCAAGATGCAGTTGTTAACAGCAGAACCCCTAAAATATTTTTACTGTGGCTCATTTTTTTGTAGAAAAAATAAAGAAATTTCAGCATTAACTAACTGGAAGGGATGCTTAAGGAATAAAAGAAATGTGATTTACAAGCAAAACATTTGAATTCAGCTTGTATTAATTTTTAACAACAAGCACTGCTTTATTTATTCATTTTGGGATGCAGCAGATGTGGAGAGTAGCTAAATTCAAAGCCTAACCAAGTTAACCCGCAGTTTGTCTGAATTTGATCCAATTGCAAGCTTCTAATAAACAAAACAAGGCTGAGTGCAAGTGTTACTGGAATGGAAACAGAATACAAACCTTTGCATGGATGATGCAGACCAAAGCTAATGAATTTTTAACATCTCTTCTTGAGAATTTGTAATCCAATAATTCTTCCAGAAGACCATTTGGTTTGAAAGGTATTCACACACCCCCTAAAGAGTATGTGCAGATTCAAGCCAACAAAGCACCCACCATCTACTCTGTCTTATATTATTTATCTCCTCCTTTAGAAGATTGCTTCATGCAAGTGCCTCAGGAGAGTTTTTATATGAGATCAATAATATTTTTGAATGTCTGAGTGGCTGAGAAATGTGCCTGGGTTACTCTCAAAGGCAGATAATAAATATAACACTTACGGGAAGAAAGGGATTAATATAATAGAGACAAAGGGAAACATAACATATTGAAAAAGGCAGTGTAGAGGCTCATTTGCCTATATTTAGAAGTACCAGCTGTATTTTGGTTTATGGGAATATGCGTGTATGCTGCAGTCACCAAAACCCCCAGCACACGCATATACACATGCTCTCGAATAAAGTGAAAATGCAAATGAAAATAATTTCAGTCACATCATAGGAAGAGCAGGTAAAAAGACCATGAGGAATAACGAGGAATAGTGCCTGTCATCCTCTCAGAACCACTGCCATCCATATGCCTCCTCCATCCAGAGCCACCTGAGAAACTTTCTTGAAAACATACTTAGCAGCTTTAAGGTTTGAAATGAGAAAAGTGTCAACATTCTTGTGCATGGTTTAAAAGCATTCCTCTCTCAACATGTCTTTTTTTGGATTAATGTATATATAAAACAATAGAGCTGGTGGAAAACAGGTACAAACAAAAGGTTGTCAGGTAATGCCAGTGCTGAAAGCATCAGATCAAATGGCTTTGGCTGTTGTAGGTGTTAGCCATGATGGTGAGTGACGTTAATAACAAATATACTGAAGAAGAAAGTGATTCAATTTGTCCAGAAGAAAGAGGTTGAGGGACTTGTACATGTAAGTCAGGGAATGATAAATAGATGAGGAACAGGAATTGCTGTGCCTGCTCCACACTGCTCTTAAAGAGTAATCCTTGTTAGAGATGGAAACCTGGACTGGCTCCCAATTTACATCCCTTCTGTAGTCTCCAGGATGCTCAAATGACCTGGTAGCAATAGTATGTTAGAAACACACTGATCATTGTGGCCTAGCCCAGGAGGTTGACTCTGAATGGTCTCAAGCAATCACTCTCTGAAGCAAAAAACCCTTGTGATTTTGAAGAGATTTAAGGAATGCTACTCCAAAAGTAGTACAAACAGATCCTCTGGTTTAAGACATATGCTCTAAGAAGTCTCTCCTTGAAAATAGCACAGGGTCAGTAGTGTCTATGTAGCTTGAAGCTCTAAATAAATTCTTGTTACTCTGTGATCAACCAATGCTATGAGTGCTGAGTCCCAATTATTTTAGGGAGACAGCACAGTGTGCTCCAACCTCATTAATGTGCCTCTCTGCAGAAAGCCACACGGCAGAATATTAGAATTCACTTCTCTGGAATATTCCAGTCTAGTGCATGACATTCCCACAATCAGGTCCAAAATTGAGAAAGTAATGAATAAGTATTCAAAACGTAAATTTTAAAAACAAATTCAAATTATGTTTTTAAAGGAATTTTTTAAGCAGAAAAATTACTTCAGGACTGGATGTTGTAAAATTAGAGACAATAAAGAATGTTCTAAAACTTTTTAATATGTTTTTAACAAACATTCAATTCACTCTTTCCATTTGCCACTCTTTCCATAGATTAGGCTACTAAAAGGCACAAAAAATAAAAACCTTCAATGTAGATGTCAGTTCTGCCTAATGCTTTGCTGCATAAGTCCCATTTAATTCTAAATTAAATGAGCAACCACAGTAAATCAAGCCCAATATTCGTGTCCTCTTCCCTACAGGCATAATTACATGCCCCTTAAGAGCTCACTCTGTCCATTGCCAGAATGGGGAATATTTAGGTGAGTGGGAAAGTGGAAGACTTCTTAACCAATCACAACATTTGGAAGAAAAAGCTTAGCGGCTTAGAAGAGCAAATTGAAAATTTACTGAAGGTGGTTATGTAATTCCACACATATCTAACCGAAATAATTTGTGTGCCTGCTAGGCCTTACAAGACAATCTCATCAGCCATATAAATTACTCTGAATTCACTTAGGGGTTTTGTTGGGTTGTTGTGAGTTGTTGGGTTTTTCTCCCCTGAAAGAGAGCACCATCTTCAAACTAGCACAGCAGCAGATTTCTTGTGAAAGCAATGAAATAGTCTCTGGCACAGAGAGTCTTTTTCTTGGGGAATTAGAAAAAGGAAAAGTAATTCTGCTCAGCAAGTAATTCTGAAGTATGAAGAGTTAGAATAAGAGGTTTAGCTGCCTTTGTAAATGTGGTCACAAGGACTCTGAACGTGCAACATGCCCAGTTAGGGGAAATTAGTTTAACAGACTTCTGTACTGATTTTTTTGTCCCCCCAATTTTCTTTCTCAGTTGTTTGATCTGCAACACAAGCTTGTATGCACTATGTCCTTAAATAGTTATCACTTGTTCAGTAGACAGAACAGATCATCATTCTCTGAGTAATAATGGCAAAACTGAACAAACCCCTGGCCTATAAACAGGGATTTGCTAAGTGTGGAACATTCTGAAAAGGATGAAAACTGAGGCTGATAGAAAATTGGGGCTTACTTATCTGATATTGAATTTGTATTTTGCACTGATGCACTCCATAGTCATTCAATAACATGACTTGGCTAGGCACAGCAGCTGGAAGCTCTTTTTGGGAACAGAAGGCCAGGATAGATGAGTTGTAAAATTATAATGGAAAAAAGATTTTTAAAAGAGTAAGAAATAAACTGATTGCTATTGATTATTACACTAAATGCTAATTTGTAGCTTTAAATCATTGCTGTCAAGATAACACTGTTGAAAACAATAAAAAAGTACCTAAAATGGCGCCTTTTTTTTTCTGTATGATAAGTAGTTTAATCCATTAGCAAATTGGTACTGTGGTTGGTGTGTGTTTTTATGTGTGCACACAAAAGAAAGAATTTAAAGTCATATATTTGAGAATAAAGAGAAAAGAGTAAAATAAGCAAGACCAAACCTAAGAATGAAACCATCAGCTTTGGATCCCATTTTATCTCAATGAAATTAAGTCAGGGTGGAGAGTGTATGAAGGAAAGGTATAACATACAGTCAAAAGACCTCCAACCAACCAATATAAAAACCCCCACGAAAAACAAAAATCCCAAAACAATCCCCCCCCCCAAAAAAAAAAAGCCAAAACCCCAACAGTGAGCAACACTTTCAAGAATTACTAATAAACTTACAAGCCTGTGTCCTGTTTTCAAATATGACATCATTAGTGAAGAGAGGCTTGCAATGGGATTTAGAGCTCAGAAATCCCATTTCTTCTGCTAGTCAAAATCTCAGTGGATTGGGAACTAGGAGTGAATGTGCTAATGAAAGCCACAAAGGAAGAGATTTCCCAGGATCACATGACACATGATTATTGGCCAAGTTGCAGTGACATATTTACATGTCTGAGCCCACAGTTTCTTCACATTTCTAAAAATGTAGATTAGATCCATAATTCACTTAGGAAATCTGAAGATTTTCCTCTTTAGGACTTCTGAAAATTTCTCCCTCTTTCACCTTTCCTATGTGATATGATGACAGACTGTCACATCAGCTACCAGCTACTTCTCAGAATTCAAAGATGCTGTCTAACAAAATCCTGAAATCAAATTAAAGGCATATGCTCTTACAGAAACAAAAGTATTACTGACTTCTTATTCAGATGAATATTCTAGCAGTTTATCTATCTCCACAAATGTGCGATTGCATAAATGGAAGTGCATCCTTCAATATTTATGATTTGTCCAGCATGTCATAGGCTCACTATAAGTTATGGTGATTCACATTTGAACATGTCTCTGAGAAAGACTGCTGAAAAAGATACTTGAAATTCCATGTCGTTCTTCTTAACAATGCTATTCTCTAGTCATTTCAAAGTCCTGAGTAACAAAACTAATATAGTTTTTCACTCAAAGAACAAAATGATGGGCACTTTCCTGTTCTGTGTTTCTTAGGATATATCTCAGCCTAACTGTAAACTCACATGTAATTTACATGTATTGACTATTGCTGCTACCTTTTATCTCTGATACACAAATGGATACATGTTTGAAGGGAAAAATTAGCCATCCAGAGAATTCTAAAATAGAAGAATCAGATAATATTTGAAATGGATGATACCTTATCTTGAAGCTAGTCCTTATTTTGATGACTACTAATGCAATTAGAATATACACACAGCACTTTTTAAAAGAACTGGCATTTGTTTAATTTTTTTCACTAATTCTCTAATCTTAGAGAAATAAAGATTTTTTTTTTTAAAATGATGATACTGCGATTATTATTTTAAAGGAGGTAGTAGTAGATATGCAAGAAATATATTAGCTTCTTGAGCATTGCTACGTCTCTTATGATGTGTCTTCACATTCTGGAAATTAATTTTTCTCTCACGTTTAGTATTTTGGGGAGAATGTTTACTCTTGTTGGCATAATACAAAATAATACCTAGGGAAGAAATGTGGAGGAAAATATTGCACAAAATCATCAGTTATTAGCAATTTGAGCTATTGGTGCAATATTTTTACTAAATATAAGGTTTACTGGTAAGTACACAGAATTTATCTTTAAAGATATTAAAAGTTTATAGTTTTCCAGACCTTCAGGATTAACAAAAAAGACACTCAGTATTTTAAGATAAATATGTAATGCATATTTGATCAAACTCAAAGGGCAAAATACACCACTGGACATCTGAAAACACACAGATCATACCTGAAAGGTTTATGTAGGTTTTGAAATGTAAAAGAGTTCTACAATAAGTAAATGCTATAGCACTGCTTATTACAGTGAGAAAATTATGGTCTCTAGACCATTAAACCTGTGTTGTTTGGTTTTTTCATTGTTTTGATCTTTTCTACCTTTTTCTTCTGTAAGAAAGAGGTATAACATATTAAAAGGAGGTAAATGTCAGCACAGCACAGTTAGAACAAATCCCTGCATTTAACAGAACATAGAAATCTTTTTAAAAATAGTCCTACTACAAATTCTATTAAGAAATAAAACACTTCAATGATTTTTACAGGACAGGAAATGTTTCCTTTTCATGGAGTTAATATTTATCCTAAAGTGCATTTTTACTTCTGAACTTATTTGAACTGAAGGTATCCATGTGTGATTAGATTTTAGGGATAGCTAGTGTCTCACAATTTACTTGAACCTTAATTGTTCTTTTTTACTCCAACTGGTCAAAAAGCAACAACTGCTCTGTCACCCTCACAGTGAAAAAGTTTTTCCTCATGTTCACATGGAACCTCCTACGCTCCTCTTGCACCAGAACTAGACATAATATTCCAGATGCAGTCTTACCAAGGCAGAGTAGAGAGGGGAGGAGAACCTCTCCCGACCTACTAACCACGCTCCTTGTAAAACACCCCAGGATGCCATTGGCCTTCAGGGCGACAAGGACGCATTGCTGGCTCATGGTCATCCTGCTGTCCACCAGAACTCCTAGGTCTTTTTCCCCTATGCTGCTCTCCAACAGATCTGTCCCCAGCCTATACTGGGATGTTCTTCCCCATATGCAAGACTCTACACTTGATCTTGTTATATTTCTTTCAATTTCTCTCCACTGAACTCTCCAGTCCGTTCAGATCTCACTGGATGGTAGTACAGCCTTCTTGTGTGTCAGCCACTCCTCCCAGTTTTGTGTCATCAGCAAATTTGCTGACAGTGCACTCTATTCCCTCATCCAGGTCGTTGATGAATTTTTTTGAATAGTATGGGTCCCAGTACTGAGCTCTGATGAACTCCACTAGATACAGACCTCAGCTAGGCTCTGTCCCATTGATCACAATGTCAACAAGTTCACAATCCACCTCACTACCTGATCCTCCAGACCACACTTCCTCAGTTTAGCCACAAGGATGCTATGGGAGACAGAGTCAAATGCTTTAGTGAAATCAAGGTAAACCACATCCCCTACCCTACTATCCACCATCAACTATCCACCTGGTTATGTCTTCATAGAAGGCTATCAGGCTGGTCAAACATGACTTCCCCTTGGTGAAACCATTCTGACTGCTCCTAATGACCCCCTCATCCTTGATGTGCCTAGAGACTGCATGGAGGATAAGTTATTCCATCACCTTTCCAGGGGTGGAGGTGAGGCTGACCGGTCTGTAGTTACCTAGGTCTTCCTTCTTGCCCTTTTTGAAGACTGGAGTGACATTTGCTTTCCTCCAGTCTTCAGGCACTTCTCTCATTTCCCACAACTTACCAAAGATGATGGAGAGTGGCCTAGCAATGACTTCTACCAGCTTCCTCAGCATCTGTGGATGCATCCCATCTGGACCCATGGATTTATGCATGTCCGGATTGCTTAACTGATCCCTAACCCAGTCCTCATCCACCAAGTCAAACTGCTCGCTTATCCTGACTTCCTCTGGGGCCTCAGGGGCTCCTGAGGACAGTCTCCAGCAGTATAGACAGAGACAAAGAAGGCATTCACTAACTCTGCCTTCTTAGTAACCTCTGTCACCAGGGCACCCACCTCATGCAGCAGAGGGCGTACATTGCCTCTAGTGTTAATTTTGTCTGCAATGTATTTGAAGAAGCCCTTTTTGTTGTCCTTGACCTCCCTTGCAAGGTTTACATCCAAGGAGGCCTTAGCTTTCCCAATTGCCTTCCTACATATTCTGACAACAGTATTATCTTCCTCCCAAGTGGCCACCCCCCTTTCAATGACCTATAGACTCTCTTCTTCCAGTTGAGTTTGCCCAGCAGTCCCCTGTTTAACCATGCAGGTCTTCTGGCTCCCTTGCTTGATTTCCTACCCATTGGGATGCTCTGATCTTGAACTTGGAAGAAGCGGTTCCTTGAATACAAACCAACTATCTGGGGCCCATTTTCCTTCTAGTACCCTGTCCCATGGGTTTTCCCCTAGCAATTGCCTGAAAAGGCCAAAGTTTTCACAGTGAAGGGCAAGTCACAGTAAAGTTCTAAGCCTTATCTGTAGATACAGGCTGTTCGTAAACGATCACATATAAATGTGTACACACACAAATGTAAATGCATTTAAATATTACATTGGAAATTGTGGTGGTTTGACATTGCCTGGCTGCCATATGCCCACCTAGTCTCACTCTCACTCCTCCTCTGCAACAAGACAGGTGGAGAAAATTAAATAAAAAATTTTGTGAGTTGAGATGAAGATACCTTCTCATACATTTTTGCATTGCTTTTATAGCAAGGTTTCCTCCTTACAAGCACCTCTTTGAATATGACTTTTCTTACTGTGCACTTATCCAGGAAGAAGAAACATAACCATTAGGCAGCTACTTCCACAATGCAGATTTCTTTAAAACGTGTGTTCAACATCTTATTTATTTAATTGAGTTGTATAAGTTTGTTGCTGTATAACTGTTTACTGCATGATCATGATCCTGTAAATGGGTTGTGCCATGCTTTAAAATGTTTCTTAGAATAATTATTGGTGAATTATTGTTTTCAAGACAAAAAAAGAAACTTTTTTCTTCATAAGCCATATGTTGAAATGATCTACTTAAGTGTTTCTTCCTAATCAATTCATCATTGGTACACAATCAGTAGCTGAGAAATTAAAAACACAAAGATTTCTTCATGCAGGCCTTGGGTATCAACTATGCACCGAATGGTAAATTTATTATTTGATACTGCTTTTTGCAAAGTAGAGATCCCTAACAAAGCTGTCTCTTTTTTTTTTTGTACTCTCTTAATATTTTGGCCCTATTAGAATCTTTTCAGTTCTTTATTATGCAGTTAGTGACATTTTGCTCAATGTGGTATAAAATAAGCGGCGAATTTTTAATATGAAATTTGAGGGATCAAATTGATATAGTGACAAAAAGCAGAGAGATGTTCCTATCCTTAATTTTTTTAACCAAAATCTATGACTTCATTTCAGAAACAAGTAATGTGTTTAGATTTAGAAAAGCTGAAGTTATGTTTTCAAATTCCTACTTTACAAGCATCGTGAGGGTTTTAAACCATATTTATCATGAGATCATCACAGTTGTTTGCATCAGCGTTGCATTAGAATGAAGTCTGAAAGTTAGATTAACTGTTTTTCTGAGAAAAGCTTTTGTATGGGAAATTCCTTCAGCAGTGTAAAGCTGGCAGGGTAGCTTTACAGTACATAATTTCCAGGACCATTAGTGAATAAGTAGGTCCCAGGATGAAAAGGGTATTTCCTTATTACTACATCCTCAGGAGCTATTAAGTAAGTTCCTTAAGTGTTAGGACATGCACACATAGTGCAAATTAAGATGCAATTTCTCTAAATTATGTTTCATATCATCCTTCCCTAAGTGCCTAAGAATGGCAAAATGCAAACATGGATGTAGCAGAGCTCCACAAAGTAAATGTATTTCAGTTGCAGCTAAAGATCTGGGACCAGATCCAAAAAGTATTAGGCACCACTGGAATCAATGGGTGTTAGAAACTTTATAATATTTGTGCTTTTCTTGTGAAGCTCATAATATTTCATCCCTGATATTTTAATCAGTGATGTTTCTAACACTTCCTTTATAGAAGAGAATGATTTCTGCTCTTAGAGTGAATTTATACTTAGTGAACTTAGAAAATGGGGGGTTTTTTCTCATCTCTCTGCCACACTTTTCTTCTTCCTCTTATATTCAATAATTCTTGGTTTTCCTTATGATCTTTACTATGTATCAAACACAATCATGGAATACATAACTTTTTTTCAGTTTTTGACAATCATGACTAGTGTCATCATTCCTGAGGATTAGTTAACGCTGATTTACCATTATGTTTCTTTCTGGAATATTGAAAAATTAAGATTGAGTTCCGCTTTGAATGTCCTTGATGTCTGCAACTGAAATCTGCATGCAGACACGCAAGCAGTTTTGTTGCTTCAAGGTAAGACCTGATCTAATTAACTCCACAGTAAAGTGTAAGAAATGTTCTCTGCAGTGAAGGGAAGTATAAACTAGGAAAGAAAAGACTAGATGTAAAAAACTTTCAGAACATGTTACTTTGGGGAAAGCAAACATGTAGGTAAATAATTTAATTTGTGTAATTTTCCGTTGTGATTCTCAATACCTAAATCAGAAAAAAGGCTTGGAACATTGACTTCTTATGCTCTTATGAAGGACTAAAGCATAAGAAAATGAACTTTAAAAGTTTAAATTAATTTCTGAACATTGCAAAAGCATATAAAATATAACTTAATGGACATCTGTTAAAATTGATTTAAGGCATAATATTTAGCATTAAATTGAGCTCTCGTTTTATTACCTTATCCTTCTCCTTGTTCTGCCCAACTGATGATTGCAACCATAGAAAAAATAAAATAGATTCACATGGGTTATCTAAAATATAAATTACTGAAGACTACTGCCATGGGATCAATTACTCACTTTCATTTCTTCATCAGATATTGTCTAGAAGAACGGCACTGTTTCTTTGTTGCAGTGTGAATATGTCATAAAAGTACCTATAAAATCCATAGTGAATTAGTAGTTACTACCATATATAAATTGATGAACAGTAGAAAAGTTGATTTATATCTTGTTCTTGTGCACTACAGCTGCCAGTAATTTGGTTGTATTTTTTCAGGACATTTTTAACATTATATAGAAGAATCTTTTCTTTGTAGGGCATATATATTGTTTGTTGGAAGGTAAATCACATTCCATTGCATTGTTCATTTTAATTTTGTTTTCTTGTCAAAATGAAGTTTAAGAACTGTTCAGTATTCTTTCACATAATGGTCATATACTGCACCTAAATACTTCAGCCACAAAATGCTACTACATGTTTAACACGGCCATCTTCATAGAAGAAAGTGTTTGCATCCAAAGAAAGTTTAAATGAAAAATTTTCCAATGCTTTTGTTGAAAACTAATAGTCCAGAATAATCACCTTTCAAAGACTCTATGTCCAGGACTAACACAATAGGTTATTGACACAATAGGCTATTGACATAGTCTTTCTTTCATTGTGTTTGAATATTGAATATTAACTGAAAGCCATGACCCAGCAAGTTGTGAATTTATGGATGATGAAAAAAAAAAAAAAAAGAGTACATTAAGTACTTTTAATATTGGAAAAAGCACTGTCAGGCAATAACTTAGATTTCTTTCCAATAATGTTAATTGTGAAATGTCACTATGTCACTTCATGATGATTTGACTTAATGTTTGTTTTTTGAGGGTTTCCACCCCCCACCCCCCGCCCCCGGAAAGCACAAGCAGTGAAGAAAAAAGAAGAGGACAGGAGGTGTAATGATGCAGTAAATCTGCCTTGCTGTCTTCCCCTGCTACTCGATGCAGAGTATCTGCTGAACTAGGCAGAGTAAATAAGTTTCTGGGAGAAGGAAAAGATTGTGAGAATAAAAGGGAAGAGTAGGCTTTCCTCTACTTCTACCAATTAAGTCCTTGTAAATAAATTTCAACTGCAGAAACATTTCAATTCCTTTTCATTAATTTCTAAACATTCCCATTCTGTTTTTCTTTCTGAGATGATAAGTGGAACATATCTGAGAAGACTATTTTGAGAAGTTCTTTGTGCTTTTGGTATGTAACTGAAAAGGTATGGCTGGTACCTAAAATGGACAGGTAGCATTGAACTATAGTACTAATGAAGGCAATTCTAAGATTCATTTCCACAGAACTATATGATAAGGCCCTTTACATATAAGATATACCACAAGTACTTTAGATAGAGTAAAACAATTAGTTAACTATCTGTGATTAAAAAATCACTGATAGCTTTATCTTGGAGTAAACAATGTAATTTTCTCATGACACGTTATAATATCAGAAATAATCAGTGAATGTTGCATATAAGCAGAAATAGTTTTACTTTGTCTAAAGTGAATGAAGACTAAAGATCATTTCAGATCATTGCTTACTGTGCTTTGAGAGGTCACCTACAGAGTTATTTTTTAATAGCTTTAGGTCATAATGAAACAAGCTAGTCTCTTTTTGCCATGATTCCCTTCCATTCCTCCCTTTCTTGCAGAAGGGGCAGCACCTGAGGACACCCAGAAGCCTTTATTGGCCATGATAAACGCCATATGTTAAGCAGAACAAATCCTTTCCAGGTTTTAACATTTGGTTCCTTGGCACATCCCCAAGGAAACAGTTTAACAGCTTCCTGCAGAACTGTCCTGTGATTTTTCTGTGAGGTAGCTGGGTGTGCTATTTTCTTCTTTCTCTGAAAACTAGCTTGTTTTGATCTGCTTGATTCTCATAAAAATGTAAAGCATTTACAGTGACATTCATTTCGTGGCATTTCTAGTGTTCCCTTTAATGTCCAAAATGAAAATTTTCATTCTATAGAAGGAGGTTTCCTTTCCCCATATTTCTAAGAAATTCTGCAGTTTTAAAACATTAAGACTTTTTCATATAATTTTAATATAATTTTCTTTTTTAATGAGTGTTGAAGCAGTAGGCATTATTACAAATAGCTAAAGAAAATTAATGTAACTGAGGAAGTATTTAAGGAAAAGGATCTCAAAAGAATGAGCAAACATATTCTTAACATATGAACAAACTGCGGAAAAAGAGCATCAGTAAAAGTCCCTTCCATACATGCATTTGCTTTTGTCAATGTTTGGTTTCATGTTTTATCCATTGCAATCATCATACCATATTTTATCAAGATTGTATAGGAAGTTATAACAATAATTGCACCAGAAAGATTATCTCGCCTTCTTCAGATGGTATGAGCATGCATCAGCATATGCCACAGACTTTTGCTCTAAGCACACATTTTTTTGCTCATACTAAATCTTCTAGAATCATTCCCCTTCAGAAAAATTGCTTGATCTACACTAATCAATCTTCATTCTACAGACAATTGAGGGGAAAGAAATGAGAGCAAGTTCCTATTATGTAGTCCTTCAAGAATGATTAAAATGAGACAAAAATCATTACACCCAAAATTTGATCTTGATCCTCCCCTAAAGTTCAGAAAATTGTGGAAGATATTTTACTCTTGTCATAATACTGAATAATTACAAATAATTATTAATTCAGGGATCATATTTATTAATTTCATTTGTTCACCTCTTCATTCTTTCTGGTCCCAGGTAAAAGGTAAAAGACTGAAATATAAAGAGTCATCATTCCTCTAGCATTTTGGAAAGTCTTAATTAGAAAATGTGAGGAACGTTGTGAGTTAACGGTGTTTCCTTTAGTTAAGAAGTTGTTATTAGAAAAGTATGTGCCTACAACTGGCAGTTGGTTCACAAGTCTGCACCTCATATATTCATCTTGTATTTTCTTTCTATACAGTACTAGGTCCTGCACTTGGGTGGCAACAACTCCAAACAATGCTACAGGTATTGGGAAGAGTGTCTGGAAAGCTTCCCAGTGGAAAAGGAGTTCATAATATTGGTTGATAAGCAGCAGAATATAAGCTGGCAGTGTGTTCAGGTGGCCAAGAAGTCACCAATAGTATTCTCCTGGCTTGTATTACAAATAATGTGGTCAGCAGAGTAGAGAAGTGATTGCCCCCCTGTATTCAGCACTGGTGAGGCGTCCCTTGAGCACTGTGTTCAGTTTTAGGCACCTCACAACACTGAAGAGCTTGAGCAGATCCAAAAAAGAGCAATGAACATGGTGATGGGTCTAGAGCACAAATCTTATGCAGAGTGGCTGAGGGAACTGGAGCTGTTTAGCTTGGAGAAAAGGAAGCTGAGAGTAGACCTTATTACTCTCTACAACTGTGGTGGCTGGAGGCCAGACACCCACCAAAGTCGCTCTATCACTCCCCTTTTCAGCTGGACAAGGGAGTAAACATATATTGAGAGCATTAGGAGTCAAGATAAGGACAGGGAGAGAGCATTCCGCAATTAACATCACTGGTAAAAAAGACGCAACACAGAATGAAGGAAAGAAAACTCTAATTTATTACACTGCACTGCACACAGAGTGAGACCAGAGTCGGATAATAAGAAGTGTGACCAGATCTTAAAGCACCTTTCCCCACCTCTCCCTTCTTAGCATGCTTCACTTTAGTCATGATTTCGCTCCCTTCTTCCCCGCCTCCATTGTGGCACGGGGAGGGGCAGGAACTGGGGGAATGGTGGTTTCCGTCAGTTCTTCACGAGTTGTTCTTTTTAGCTGGGGCAGGGCTAGAGGGGGCTTTCTTCTCACCCTTCCCCTGCTGCACCATGGGGTCCCACCCATGGGAGACAGTCCTTCATGAACTTCTCCTACGTGAGTCCTTTCCCATGGGGCTTCAGCTCTTTACCAGCTGCCCCAGTGGGGGTCACTGCTATGGGGTGCAGTCATAAATCATGGAATGTCTCTCAGTCTCTCAGGCCCAGGCTTCTCCAGCCTGGTCCTCCACGGAGTCACATGCAACCCCCCACCAAACCTGCTCCAGTGTGGATATCTCTCTCTCGCTCATCTCTGTGTCTCTGTCTCTCTCCATGGGCTGCAAGTGCTGGCAGAGGCTTGCTCAAACGCAGGTCACAGAGCCTTCCGTATGTCTCCACCGGCTCCAGCGTGGGGCCTCTCCACAGGCTGCAGGTGGGGTCTCGGCCTTTTCCATGGGCTGCGAGGGACACCCACTCCACTATGGATTTCTCCGTGGGCTGCAGGGGCATCTTTGGCACCTGGGACACCTCCTCCCCTCCTCTTTCTTCACTAGCCTTGGTGTCTGCACAGTTTCTTATATCTTCTCACTCCCTTCTCTGGAGGCAAAAAGTGTCTGCTGCTTGTTTTTTTTCTCCTAAATGTGATTCCCTGAGGCACTGTGACCATCACTGATGATCTCAGCCTTGGTCAGCAAGGACTCTGGCCTTGAGCTGGCTGGTGTTTGCTCTGTGGGGCCTGCAGAGAGCTTCTAACTAATTCTTGCAGAAGCCACCCCTGCAGCCCCAACTTCTCACCAGAACCCAGCCATGCAAAACTACAACAACAACTTGCAAGGAGGTTGTAGTCAGGTGGCTGTTGCTCTTCTCTCCCCCTTAACAAGTCATGAAAGGAGGAAAAGGGGCTCAAGTTGTTCCAGGGGGCATTTAGATTGGATGTTAAGGAAACATTCTTCACTGAAAAGGTTGTTAATCACTAGAGCCCCATGCCCAGGGAAGTGTCTTGAGTCACCATCCCTAGAGGTATTTAAAAAGATGTGGGGCTTAGGGACATGGTTTAGTGGTAGACTTGGCCGTGTTAGCTTTACACTTGATCTTGATGACTTTAAAGGTCTTTTTCCAACACACAAAAACACAAAGTCTTCAGCATTAAAAATATAAAACATTTTCTGGGCTGTTAATAACATATTCAAGGTTAATGTATTGATTACTGTGCAACTGACAAGCAGTGTCAAGCAGGTCTGTCTTCACTGTATATAGAGCAACTGGATGGGAGAATGGTTACTGTTATTGAGTTGTGACACTTTCTTCTATGAAATTATTTTAAACTGAATTTCTTACACACTTTCAGACAATCTAATAAATTTAATTCAGATGGCAACTACTGAGGACTCAGTATAAATAATACTTTTAGGGGTATCACAGAGCTTCAACGATCAAATTTAGAAACCTAAAACTGTCTTAGATAAGTAAATAACATGACCTAAATTTATTCAGTAATTCTATTTTGGGTCTGGAGACTGCTGTTTCCCCTTTAATAATTGTGAGTTTTTACAAAGGAAGAGTATGAAAGCTTCCAGCCTGGAATGACCACGTATTTACAGAAGCATTGTTCTTCCATATGAAGATGCATGTATGAAGAATTTTATGGGATGTTGTACTCTTTTCCCATCTTACTGGAGAAGAATTTACTTGAGGAACATCAATTGATGAGTGACAGTGTACTGCTTTGTTTACAAAGAACCTGCAAATGTTCCCCTTGATTGATGGAGAAGGAATTTGCATACTGAGTGGTAAATAGATGTTAAAAAGCTTAGTGTTTGCACAAGAATGTTCTTTGAATTAGCTGAGATTTTTAAAAAAATAAACAAATAGTTCCAATTAAAGAATTAGAGTAATGCTTAAATATAAACATATTGATAAGCAAAAAATGGGAAGAATGTCCGATGACAGCAGTCAATGCAAACTTCATGTTAATCAGTTTTTGAATACTTATCCAATGTACTAAGATATCCAATGTACTAGATATTTTCCCCCTTAAAATCTTGTGTGATTTGTACTCTAATTTATGAGTAAATAGTGACTTTGAACAGGAAGATGGAATTTTGAAAACCAAAGCTAATTTTTAGCTGTATATTATATAGTAAAAATGGATTGAAACTGGTTTCTTGGTATTTTGGTTTCTTTTTTTTCAAGAAAGTTGCAGCACTGAGGAATTTCTTCAAATTTTTTTATGATTTTTAACAAGTTTGTAAATTTACATCTCGTAATACTGGAAAAGTGGTGTTGTGTAATAATCTACCAAGCCAGGCTCTAGAAACTATATTTCCAAAGAGGGAAAAATTGTCAGAATGATTAGTTCATGAAAATACACTACCATTATAAATATTACTGAGTTCTGCTGAGCATACATTTGTAAGCATATGTTGTGATGAAGAAAAGATTAATTTCTCAGTGAAGAGTTTTCTCCAACATGTTCAGCAAGGATGTCTACAATACCCCCAAAAAAATTAAAAAAAAAAAATAATCAAACAACAAACCCTGAAAATCTTTTCTTCAGGCTTTGAATGGATTTGTCCCAGCTAATTTTAGGCTTCTGCACAGAACTCCGGATTTGGGCTAACCAGTCCTGAATTAATTTTACAGTAAAGAGAAAAACAGTTTGGAGGACAACATCTATTATAAAATGAGGTTATGCACACTCTGGAGGTTTCACTAAATGTAAAGGGTACCTAGACAACTAACAATGATGTACGTGTTGCAGGTATCTATGTTGAGTTGGATCAAGAATCTGTTATCTATATTCATTTTTATAAATCCTCAGTTTTTTATTTCTATTTAACTCAGCATCTGTTTTGGTGTTTTAAGTACACATAATTAATTTTATTAAAGGACCATTTCTCTAGATGGGATCACTTTGTTTAATGAAACTTTTATTAAACTCGTTATGCCTAAAATCAGGCAAACAGATCCTCATTAGCATTTAGCAGTCTTTATTTCAATTCACACTTTCACACCTTCACTGCTTCGATGAAGTGCCATGTCTTTGGTAAGAATGTGGAAAACCTTTTCAAAAAGAAAGCACGCTATAGAATGGCAATTGAATTCAAGGGTGCAAAGAACCCTCCACAACAGCAACATGACAAATGAAATCACTTTACTGTCCATACTCAGAAAACAATATTTCTTTTACATAACATTAATTTCAGCAATTCATGTGTCATTTTAAAGTTGCTGCTTAGTTCTTCTAAGGCTTCAATTACTGATGAACATCATCTTCTCCATGCAAGTATAAAACCACTCACAGCTTCTAGCACTTTGAAAATAAATAGTTGTTAATTTCCTCTTTTAACAGAAATTTTTGTTAATTGTTACTATTTTCAAAAGTATTGCATTATCTACTGTTGAAACTGCTATACTGTATGGAGGGGAAAAGAAAGAGAGGATAGAGAAATAAATCAGTGTTCTGTAAAAGAGAGTATCTAAGCTCTGGAATAGATGGAGTACCAGAAAGGTGCCTGGAACCACCTGATTTTATTGACTTATAGATTAAAAATGATAATAAATTATCTGTATAGGCAGTATATAAATAATGGTTTGACTTACTTCAAAATAACATTTTGAGTGGATTACAGAGGTAGAAAAAAAGTTATTAAAGTATGAAAATCTATTAAAATGACAGAGTATTTCATATATCTGCAGTAATAAGCTAATTATAGCTGAAGGCTGTTTCAGTACATTGAATTTGTCTTCACAATAAATATAGCAGCTAGAAAATTCTGACCATACTATACTAATGTTACAGGAAGATTCTTGTTTAATAAATTTGATCTAAAACTGGGATTATAAAGTCGTGGGAGTGCAGGCTCTTCAAGATAAGAAGATTAAAGTTCCACTAAACCAGCTTTTGCATTTGCTCTAGTTTAGTGTTGACTTTTTGTTCCTGTGAAAGATTGGCCCAGCACTGTGCTTCAGCTAGAGAAATGGTGGTGTCATTTCCAGTCATACGCCGCACAAGCAAATCCAATTGTTTACAATTACCTTTCCAAGCCATTATGATAGGGAATACAATTTGCTGGCATTTACCAAAAGCCTAAGGCCAGTCTGTTGCTTCTGACAAGAAGAAATTTATAATGGGAGGTTTTGCCAAGAAACTAGCTAGGAATGAATATAAGAGTGAATTAGTATGTACCATAATAACAAAGGAGAAGTAATGTAAGGTTTCTTGTCACTCAGAAGCAGAATCTACCACCCAATAGCAGAGATTCACTGAGGTACTGGACACATAAAATCAAACATAAGATTTGTTCTTGTCAGCTCAACTCTCAGAAGTGATGAAAATGTGCTATGTAAAATGCCCTGCAGGCAAAAGACACAAAAGGCAATACAAAAAGGGTAAAAAAGAAATCACAAAAAAAGCCAAAAAAAAAAAGAAAAAAGTTTTATGTGGGTGAAAGGAGGGAAAGGAAGAATGGTGTCTGAATCACTTGTGGAATAATTTATAATATGAATGCAATCCTGTGTTCTGAAGAATGATTACTTGATCTTGGCTCCTGTCCTCACAGTGTAGTCTTTGTGGACACTGACTGAATTATTTTAGGTTAAAAAGTCTGCTTTTCTGAGACAGTTTGTGTGAATAAACTCATATATTTTTGGGGCTGGATAGCTTCATAGATATGGAATGGAACATCCAGGTCAGAAGAGTAGAAGTCTGATCTTAATGTACCCCTATTTCAAATAAGATTTGTCTGTTTTCTATTATTGTTATTATCTGTTATCTACTGTCTATCTATGACTATAATTATCTGCTTGGCAGCTTGCTTGGCTTACTTGTTTGCTATTATAAAGTACACATGGAAAAGAACAATCCAGAATTTAACCTTGTTTTTTAACTGGAAATCATCAAAGACATTCAGGAGAATTCTAGAAAAGAACTACCTATAAACTTAGAGCTGCATTCACTTTAATGTCAGTAACCCAAACTGGGAACTTCATGAACCTGTAGATATGTTTTCATTTCCTCTTGAGATTTAATTAGACTGTTCAGATGGGTGGAAACATAGAGATTTTATGAAGGATTTATTAATCACAATGAGATGAAATTTGCCTTTATTTTGCAGACTGGGGAGATTTTTAACTTTTATAAAAACTGACTTCCTAGGGAAAGCCATGTTTCCTGATGTTTATTCTGATAGCAGACAAGGGCAAGAGAAGCATGACTGATGTCTCCCAAGAGCTGGGCAAGAAAATAGGGGCTCTCTATACCTAATATACTATTTATGTATCAGACTGGCTTCCAAGAGTACTATCTCCCTGGTCCTTGGCAAAGGAGAAGTATTGCCATGTTTATATATAAAAAAAAGAGAAATTTTTGGCTGTTTTTCATCTTGAACACTTATTTTTAAAAGGTTTTAAATTGCTTGTAGGGATAGTTCATTACCAGTAGCCTGTATTAAATCCATTACTTTTCCTATTTCCTTTTTAGTATAACAGTCAGAATTGTTATTGCGAGGAGGATTGAATGTCCCACATTATTAAAGAAAAGTTTCATTTAATTAAGAAGTTATATTTAATTAAATAACAGATCTCCAGCTTCCCTCAAATTGTCTGCTTATTCATGGCTTAGATGTGATGAAGAATTTTTTCTTTATGTTTTTTTCTCACAGTATAATTTGAGAAGTAGCCAGAAATGTCTTTAACATCTATCATCTGGTTATCAAAAATCACATCCTGTCTTATAATTAGTGTCCTGGATTCCTGTCTGTAGCCTTGTGGAACAGGCCAAATAACAAATGTAAACGGAAAAGAGAAAGAAAATCTTTACCTTTGCTCTTGACAAGGAAATACACATCATATTTGTAATATACAATACCCGTACTACAGAATAATCACAATAACGTAAGTCATTCACAAATAGTTGTGAAATTAGTAACAACCATGGGGGCTCAGAAAGACCTACAACACATGTCTGCAACCCAAAACACTTCTTTTTTAGAAAATTATGAACTCACTGATAGCACTTGAAGATAAAGACCTTAAAATAAGTTTACAGCCATTTGTGTCTGAGTCCAGGAAAATGATGAGCTTGTATTTCTAAAGCGATGCTGAGGAATGAAAAAGATGTTACTTGCTGCCTGGAATTGAGAAACCTTCCTGTATGAGGACAGAATGGATAAAACAATTAAATATTAATTATAGTCTCTTTCTCTCTGTTTCTTCCTCTCAATTTTTCTTGGTTATTTGTTTGTTCTTGGGGTCGTTTTTTTAATGCTTAACCGTTCAGGCATGGAAATTAAAGATTGGAAAAAGGTAAAAATCATTAATATCTTGACTTCAGCCACCACTAAAAGCCAGTGTTTTTCTCAATATAGACTTTTATACTGATATTTTGTCATTTCAGCCCAAAATTTAGTTTGGATTACACTACCTTGGTTCTAGCAGAGGATTCTTCCTCTATGTTCCAGATTGAAGGAGTGGAGTATAGTAATTTCAAACTTCCTCGTAGAACAGAAAGTATGGTTAATATACCTCTTTGTCCAGTCATGGACAGGAACAGGAAATGAAATCCCTGGACTCTTAAGTAAAATGGTGGAGTTGAACAAAGCCAGAAGTAAAACCCTAAGTGTGGGTGAAATATAAAAGCTAATTTTACACAAGGGTATTATCAGAAACATGGTAAGAAGAGGATAACTAAGAGAATAATAAGCATGGGTATCAATCACACAGAATTCTTTCTCCAGGATACGAGTCCTTTCAGCATAAAACTGACACATTTCAACAGTGTCACATATCACTAAAGCATAGAGCCAAACAAGAAAATTCCTTGATGAATCAGCAAGTAACACAAATATATGGACTTCATGTGTAAATAGAGAGAGAACAAGTGGACAGCTTCCCTTACATGGCATGTCAGATGACTATGACATGCTAAACAAATCATAGACACTGCAACAGCCACAAACATGGTAGTAATAGGAAGTCTGAGTTTCCATAGAGATGGGGTGTACCATGATGAGACATAATGCAGATATTAGGTAATCAGAAATTATAAGATATTTTTTTATGGAACAACTAATGAGAGAGGAGAAGGTCTGCTGACTTCAAAATACTTGAACTTAGGAGCAAGAAAATTCCAAAACTAATTCTAAACTTCAAAAATATCTACAATGAATAGGAAAGTTAACTGAATAATGACTAAAAAAGGTTGTTAGAAGATTAAAAATCCTGCCATCAATCTAGAAACTCTTCAAAATTACTACTTTAACCGTCATACATAAATAGGATAAACTAAAATGGACTTCAAAATGACAACTAGCCTAGGTCCCCAAAAGACTTCCTGACTAAAAGGTTAAAGATAAAAAGTTAAAGAACATTGCTATAATTGAAACTACTTCCTTTTTAAAAAATGGAAATAGAATCATAGAATCACAGAATCATAGAATGGCATGGGTTGGAAGGGACCCCAAGGCTCATAGAGCTCCAACCCCCCTGCCACAGGCAGGGCCACCAACCTACACAAGGTTGCCCAGGGCCCCATCCAACCTGGCCTTTAACACTTCCAGTGATGGGGCATCCACTACTTCTCTGGGCAGCCTGTTCCAGTACCTCATCACTCTTTCTGTAAAAAACTTCCACCTAATAATAACAAAATACAAAATAAAAATAGCATAAATTCTGGCACGTGATAAAAAGACAGATCAAGAAATGTTTTGGAAAACATCTTGCTAAATGCATTAAAAGTACTAATACATATTCCCCCTCCCCTCTTCTTCTCTTTTTTTTTTCCCTTTTTTTTCCTTTTTTTTCTTTTTTTTTTTTTTTTTAAATAAAACTGAAACAGGAAAACAGCCAGAAATTTGTAAGGTCAATAGATGAGAAAGTTTTAGTAGCAATGTTCCAGAATGATTAAAATGAGTAGAACTGAAAGCATTGGTGTTAACTACAGAGAAGCTACAAGGGGGTTATTGCAGACTAACATATCACTAGAAGATATTTTAAAACAAGTAGGTGAAATTAATAGTAAGACATTTCCAAGTATTCATCCACTGGACAGAAAAAAAAGAAAAGAATTGTAAAATTATCCCATACCTGATCACTTAGTCAAACTCATTATCAGTAGAATGAATTGTTTTTAATGTAAAAAACACTTTTTCACTGAACTCAGTCGAATCTGAAAAAATACAGACTAGTTAGTTGACCTCCTGTATTACAAAAATTAGTGCAAAGTATGACAAATAATAAAAGAAGCTGAAACATGGATAAATCTGATAATTTAATGAGGGAGAATGAAGATGGGATTTATTGAAAAAACTTTATTTCAAGAATTTTCCTAAATTTCCTTGGAGGACACACTGATGTTGTAAACAATAATTATGCCATTACGGTGGAACCATACATAAGTGTCTAGTTTATGGTAAGAATTAAACTGCTTCAGACTGTACGATTTGCTCTTTACTGACTATAATGGAAGATTTCACACTTGTCTCATGTAGGTGTGTGAATTTCTGTTGGTTAATCTATGAATTATCCCTTTTAGTTAAAATAAATAACAAATTTAGTTAGTTTAATGTGAATCATATCATAAACTGCTGGGAAAGAAAACATTGCTAATTGCCATCAGGATCTTGGAAAAAAATAACATAAAAAATCTAGAATCACAATTTTCACTTAGCACATACAGGGAGTAAATCCCACCATACCCTTCTGTGAGATCTGTGATATTCAATACATTGATAAGTATTTTGAGAAGAGTATAATTAATGAAAATGTGAGTAACAGTGACACAAAAATATCCAGATGTCTAAAAAATAAAGGCTGACCATAAAGACTTGGTAGGATATAATTTTAATTCACCTCACAATATTGCAAGAGTGGGAAATAAAATCACATTTGAAATGCAAGTAGTACATGTAGGGAAAAGCCAAGCACAGTAGAACACAAAGCAATCCTATATTTGCCACTTTGTCTTCCACTCTAAATAAAACTAGTTCTGTTCAGAAGAGGTTTTTTAACTGATTGTTAATGTTTTAAACAGCAAACTGATCAATATTCAGCAGAAATATTAAGATCAGGAAATATTAACAATAAAATAGACCGTAAAGCAGAAAGCATGACTTTATAAATGTCTAGACTCTATGCCTTTTAAATGTTATGTACTGTTCTGCTTCCTCCCTCTGAAATTTTTGGTAGAGAGAAAGGAATGGAAAAATTGATAAGAAATTTATCATTGCTGTGGATTCATTTATGTGCTGGAAAAATTGATTAACATTCTTTACTTTGAAAAAGGGATGAATGATGAATCAAATGGCAACAGTACAAAATTAACAGTTAACAAGGAGAAGATGAATATACCGTGATTATTCATAATCTCTCTCGGTGATTAAGAGGTCATCAAATGAAACTTTTTGGTGCCGACTCATACAAAAGTGGGTAGATACTTAAACTGTGGAACTCTTTGCCTTGGGATATCGGTGAATGTCAGAAGCACAAATGGACTCAGAAAGGAATTATGCATATTAGTAGAACAGAATTCGGCCCAAGGCTAAACACAGAGATAAATGTAACGCTTTGTTTCCGAATCATGGATTGCTTGAAGCTAGGAAGCTGTTGCTGCATGCTTATCTGTTATGCTCTCTTGCTAGATGTTGGATATTGGCCACTTCCAGGGATGGGATATCTGACTGAGTGGATGTCCCATCGCCATATTTCTTATCTTTTTGTTTATTACTTGGAAGAGTATGGTAGTCTTAGTAGAACTCAAAGTAATCATCCTGTTTTGAAGAACATATTGAGGCAAAATTCAATTGTCTGAATTTAAAGAATTTTTAATGCTACAAAAAGCTAATTCCTCCAGAATTAAGTTAATTACTTCTAGTTTCAGTTGTCTGTTTTTTCATTCAGAAGTTACCTATTGTTTTAAGCTGCACTCTGAAAAGCTGTCTTGGCTGCTGCTGAGTTGAAAGAAAAGATTACTGTTCTCAACACATTGACAGCTGTTCAACCATGCCTTGCTGACAGAAATTACTGTTCTTGCAGATATGCCAAACTGAAGAGGTTTTTCCTTTTTTTTTTTTTTCCCATCGGAATTATCCATGTCAGGAAACCCTAACATCACAGTGTTTAAATCAGCTTGAATCATTTTGGCACAACCAAAAGAGTCAGCACGCACAGAATTATATTGGAGATCTAGAAGATAATCTAGAAGATACACTGTCACAATCATTTTTGTCTCCTTCCAAGCTGGAAGAAAATTTCCTTTTTCTGGACAATTTTGAAGAAATGAGGGCTGGAACAAAAAAGGGAGAAAAAAAATTATGTTACATAAAATAAGTATGGATTAATTGCTGTGTGAAGCCTGAGGGCTTTCACATTTTGTAAAATCTCTGTAAAATGCAGTTGTCATAGCAAAACCATTTTTAAATGCAACCTTTATCGTGGGGCTGCAAAGAGTTTTCAATAAGACCCTCTATACCAGTATAGTGAAGTCAATACAATGTCTGAGCAGATCAGCCCTTATTAAAAGGCCGTTTTGAAACTGTGATTATTTTCTTTTCTAGATTTAGTGACATATTCTTTTCATTTTACCTTT
>VZTU01009260.1:0-27735 GCA_013400835.1 Zapornia atra
ACTGAATCCCATATACAAAACTCTATTTTTCCAGAACACAGTAAGTATAAGAAATCTGGTATAATTCTTTTGCTTTGCTTTCTCAGACTAACCTTCTATCCTGTGCTCTACCCAATAAACTCTCTTTTCACTCTTTGTTGCATTTTCTTTAAAGTTTGTACTCTCATTGATTGTTTTGAAGCCCCCTCAGTTTCTTCCTGCTTAGCTCCTTTGCACAAATAGCTTCACTAATTAATTCCTGGCCTCTGTGTTTTCCTTTAGTTTGGTTTGGGCCATGCCTTTCATTATACCCCTTTTTTTTTACCAAGAAGGCCCATTTAATCATTTCTTCTTTTAGTGTTACTGAAAGGATGTGATTGTGGTCTCCAGCAGGCTTTTTTATTTGAAACAGTGAAATTCAGCCTTGTTAGGATGAAAATTCTTTTCTGGCCTACTCTTAATTATCATTTCCAGGCATTCTCAACAGACAATTGTTGGTAAGGATCCAGGAAATTTTTTATATGTTTCTTTCGCTTAGGTGTGGCAACCACATAACCGCAGGCACAAATGGATTCTCCTAGGGTCAGAGACTCACTATGTGCTGGTGGAAAACAGTGTGGGAGAGACAGATGAAAAATCTGGTTAAAAGAAGAGCCTTGCTGACAATATCAATAAACATAATTATTTAACCAGGTTTTGTCATAACATATGTACAGTAGTGAATGATGACATAGTTCATTGGAGAGATGAACCTGTGAGGTTCCTTTATTCACTATGACACATGAATTTGCATTTGAAGTATGGTAAAATCTAGCTATGTAACACTTACTATATTCAAAGGTATTGTACCTGTCTGCCACATAAACTAAAAATGGCATTGATTCCAAGTGGATCAAAATTAATTTTTATTTCTGCAGTAGTTATGCTGCTTTCTCAACTGTGGTTTCATTGTTACATCTCCAGACAAGCCTCGTTTTGAGGGAAAGCTTGTGAAAATGGCACAATGTGGTTTTGCAAGGTGGCATTGTTAAGATATGAAGTCTGGTGATTATAGTAGTAGACAGAAATTCCTGAAAGGAGAAGCATCACTAGGTGTGGTAATTTTTCTTCTGTTACCCATCATGATTGAGGGTCCTAATTTCTACATATAAGGAAGTTAGCCCTTTAATTTTTGCTGTGTTTTAGCATGCCAGATAAGCCACGCTTCCACCTCCCCCACCCTCAATCCCAAAAAGGGTGTAACTGAAGTTCACCTTTTGTATGAACTTTAACATCTTAGTGAAACTATACTTCAGAGCATGAAGTTGCTTACAGTATTTAGATGACCAGATCTCAGTATCCAGTTAAGAACTTTTAGATACTGGTCTGACAATTAGAGCACTTGTCCAGGAAGTGGTAGAACTGAATTTCAGGCCAAGAAATGCACCAATTGATTGGTTGACAATTGGACTTGATGATCTTTGAGGTGTTTTCCAAACTTAACGATTCCATAATTCTATGATTCAATCACCCAACGTTTTGCAGAGCAAGCAATCCTCACTCTGAGTGATGCAAGGGTATGGTACAGACAGGAATGCACAAGGAGAACAGACTGGCTTTGTAACATAGTGGTTAGAGAACTCTGCTTTTGGAAAAGCTCGGCTCCTGGGCCATGTGCCCAGAACTGTTTGTGCATTTTACTTCAGATCATCGCTGGATAAAAAACAGAAACACTGAAGAGAACAATGACTGGAACCGCACTTCTCTGCCTTTCCAGCAAATTTTCTGTTCGTTGCAGTATTAAGTCAAGCACCCATTGCCACTGTGGTTTTGACTATCCATGATTCCAGCATCAACAAAAGGTACGGAAAGTGAATGTTTTTCCAGGACAATCTGTTGTTTAGTAGCTCAGGCCAAATAGATCACATATGTAAAAAGTCTTAAATGAAGTTCAGCTCTCAAGGCCACCTGAAAGGTGGAAACTCATGTTTTTTTCAGCTGATGTCAGAGAAATATGCTATAAACACACCTCACATTGGAGGACACACAAGAGACACTGTTGCAGTAATGATTTTCTCTGTTGCACCTTCATGTCGGAGAGAGAATTTAAATCATTCCAAAAGATGGTAATACATGGTAACTCAACTAGATAATGCTAAAAATGATAGGTTTGCAGGGTTTCTCAAGTACATAAGTGTGCAGATTAAAAGATCACGCAAAAGACGGTTTTTCAATTGATCAATACCTTGCATTTAAGCAACAAGATTATTCTTGGAGCAGTAAAGTGCTATCTAGATATTCTCCCAGCTTCCCCGAATAGACAGCCTTTACTAAATTTCTTTAGTTTCTAATAACCCTGACTGATGCTCAGAATCTGCCAGTTTTTGGAGTGATTTCATGTTGCTGATGTGAATCTTTGTTTTAGACTTCAGAGGTGTTCCAGTGGATGGGCACTTTTTTAGTCATTTGTCTGACAAATTTCAGCCTGAGGACAAAACTAATGTTGGTCTGTTCTATGATAGAAATATTAGAGGCAATGAAAACTCTATAATTTTTTCACCCTTCCTTTACTTTCTTTGTAAAGCCTTTTAGCTCATTTGGGAAGCTTACAGCTAAGTACGGATTTTTTGATTCATATTTTCTTGATCTTTGAGGTTATAGTTGTTTCTAATTTGTGTAGTCCTTTGTTTTTGTAGAAGCACTGTATCGGGAAAAAAAAAGGATCAAAAATATATGAAAGCTGTAAGCATATGAAAAAATTCTAAAAAGTATATTTTATTTAATAACACTTTTAATTAGGTTGACTGAACTGCTGGGAGAGCTAAGTAAAAGAATGCTCCCAGTTTTTGACATTGCACAATGCTGCAATAGCTTGTATTTAGATTATTGTCTGTTCCTAAAAACGTATGGCCTCCAGATCCCAACTAAGATAATCTCAATAGCACAGCAGGCTTCAGAAAATGGCTCCAGTGGCTTCAACAGCGTGTTCCTGATTTTCTTTGATTCTCTTTTAACCATCTATTACTCTGAGTTACATTTAAAATGTTGCTGAAAGTGATTAAAGCAGAATTTTATTTCCCTTATTTTTAGGAGATTTCCATGTGTGCATTAGATAGGACTCTATACTCAGCTTCATTATTTACTCTTTGGAAGAGCTATTCCCCTTTATCACTGATACAGTGAATATTACATATAGTCACACGGGAGTGAAAAATATTTCGGAACAGGAAGATATAATTAGAAAAACCTCAGAGGGAACTAGCTTTAAAGTATTTTTTAAATTGTTTCAAAAACCAATTAGATTTCAAGGGGGTCTGTGTCTATTTCTGATTCTCAGAATGATTTCTTGGGAAATAAGCTTTGTGATCAATTTAATTACACTATCTACATCTGTTCATATTTATCTAGAGTTTATGAGATGATGGATCAAGGTTGTTGCCAACTATTGTGATTTTTTTATATGTCTTATGAGATTTGGTTGAGAGATTTTCTAAAGCTCACATGCTCTCTCAGATTTATTGTTTCAAACCTAATGAAATCTTCCTCAAGTATAATGGCTCCTGTTACTTTCTGCAGGACTTAAATGAAAATACCTTTAGCGGTCTTATAATCATTCCCTATAGTCTTTGTCATTAAAGTAACAATTTTCCTATGAGAAGTATTCTCAGGATCTTGTCAAAAATGAGAAATATCTGTATCTGGGCCTAATAGGTTCTTCAGTAAAATGCTAGGAAATAAATAAATAAATATATCTACTGTTATGAAGGATAAACTGTACTTTGAGTTCTAGAACATATTTTGAAAGAAAAGATGAAGACCACAGCAAAATAGGGTTTAAAGCCACATGGACTTATGTGAAACTAATCCAAATGATTCTTTGACAAGATAGCAAACACTCAAGACACACTTCCACCCCCAGCTATTAACCTAATCTTTTTGGACTTCATTAACACACATAATACAAAGAATGTTGCCACTGAGCCAGTTAGACAAGAAGTGTCTTCAGAAGAACTCTCAAGGTGATGTGTTGCCTGGGGAAAAACTGAGCAGGACAGAAATCACAGTAGATTTCCTCAGCAATTAGTTCAGGGACTGTTTTCTGTTATTTTTCTCATTAGTGATATGGAAAAACCTAAGCACTATTTTTATGGGTTCCACTACAAATATTAAAGAAAACTGAACTTTGATAGTGAACTCAGGTAGCCTTGAACTCATGTAAAAGTAGTGGATGGAAATACATTAGTATAATGTGCACACTGATTTTCTGTGGAGTATTTTTTGGTTTTATTTGGTTGTTGATTTGCATACATATATATATATTATTTTTTAAATATAGTATCTACAAAGTTAATAGGTTAATAGGAATAAGTCAAATTTTTTTGAATGCTAAATCCATCTTGTGAGCTACTCAAATTCAGCCTTGCTGAATTCTTTGTGTATCAATCTCTTGCTGAAATTAACATGACTTAGAAAGAGGAATTGAGTTTGGCTCAGTGGTCTTGTTCAACAAAGACTCCAGCCTTGAGTTGGCTGGTGTTTACTCTGTCAGACCTACAGAAAGCTTCTAGCTGCTTTTTGCAGAAGCCACCCTGCAGCACCCCCAGCCTCCACCAGAACCCAGCCATGCAAAACTACAACAGTCTCTAACCGCAAGTTTTAAGGAATGTATTTCAAGATAACTTTAAAAAAAAGTAAAGGCACTTGGAAAGCAACAAGTCAATGTGAAACTCCATTAGCCTGAATAAATGATTTTTATGTTGCCAGCATCAATTAAAATCAGTATTAGAAACAAAGAGCAAAGTCACAACATACATTTCACATAAATGCCTATAGGGAGGCCTTATTTTATCTATCCAGAACCCTTCCATATAATCACAATAGCCTAATTATCTCCCTGTTGACTTCCTACTATTTCAAAACAATGTCCTGTTCAGAATAGATGTTTTCTGCTAGCAGATGAACATAATTTGTTTGGGGGCAGAAAATATTGGTTTCTACAATGTCTTAGAAGGGAGCCAGCATAGTTACATAAAAAAAAAAAACCAACCTAGAGTTTCCCTTTGAAGCTACTGAGGAGTCACAGGATAGAAAAGGAGAGACTGTGACAATATTTCTGTTAAATAACCCTTCTTCTGTATACTAAGGTATAGGAACTTAGTATGTGCCTTGAACACTGTACAACTTTGCAAAGTGGTACTCTTTGGTCTGCATCCTTTGTGACTTATTTACCGACTCATTCATGCAAAGTTCATGCCATAAAAACTCAAGAATTCCCACAGAGTATTTTCATCAAGTACTCTTCTATTTCCATTTGGTATCTCTGTTTCTTGCATACACTCTATATTCATGTCTGCAGTGACACCATTTTTGCAGTGTAGATTGGGAGTCTTTCCTAGCTCAAACTTCTTCATAGGTTATGTTACAGACTATTATGTTGAACTGGGCATTTTCCTAGAAATGACTTCAATAAAAGACTTTGAAATGTCCTTTCCTGCAGAGGCTTAAAACTGAGAACTCCTGGTTCCTGTATTTCAGGTGCTGGAGAACTTTTCAGTCTAAAATGTAGGGTCTGACAGCCCTGGATGTTAGCTATTACTCTCTTGAGTTTAAACTCCAACTCTGTACTCCACTTCATTGGAGGTGCAGGAGCTAGTCTGAATAGAGCTCAGAATACCCCAAATGGTTTACATTAATCAGTCACTCTTTTCTGGTATCATCATGCATACCTGTAATGGCTGTCTTGGACTTCGTGGTAGGAATCAGTTAATTTGCATGAAATGCCACAGAGGTATCATTTCAGAAGTCAGAGAATCACAAAATCACAGAATCATAGAGGTTGGAAGGGACCTCGAGAGATCATCGGGTCCAACCCCCAGTTGCTATGCTTTTTTATTTTCCGTAATTGTGAAGCAAGCTGTTTCAGTTTCAAAATTCTCAATCTAATTTTGCAAAGTTGAATCAAGAAAATAATTTCCTTTTTGAATGCTAGCTATCACCTGTGGGATTATCCCACCTGTATGTGCAGCCTCCAGCAATTACACTTTAGCTCTCTTTTGTGGAAACAGCTTGGCAGCCATCTCACTTTTACCTTTTCTTCTGAAACAATTCTCACTTGTCTGACATTTCCTCTCTGCTGTTCATGCTGCTCGAGGCCAATAAAATGTATGTGTAGCCAGCTCCAGGTTTCTTCACACTCCTGTGTGGTTCACCTCATTACAGTTTCCTTGTCATGTTAAGTTGTGAAGAGTGGAAGGAGTCACTAGTTGTTTTAAAACTTCCTTTCTTTTCTCAACCTTTCAGCACCAAATCAGCTGTAAAAAGCTCTGTTTACACTTTTATGTGCTGCTGAGTGTCATATGTCTCTTCCATCTCCTTATCATGATTTGATCCACAGCCAGGTTCTGAATAGCAAGTTGTCTATTCTATTTGCTTAGCAGATCATCGTGAGGCCCTTTCAGTTGGATGACAACCTTGGACATTTGGTCTTCCAGGCCATATACTGGTAGTTGAAAATATTAAAATCCAATTTCATCACGAAGCAGGCTCCAGCTGTAGTTTGAGCTGATGATTATGCTTTGTGATTATGCTCTGATGGTTTGATCTGTACTTTTTTGCAGCAACTTTTTTTTTTTAGAACTGCATAAATCTGCACATGAATGCCAGCACCTCACAATAGTGACACTTTAGCTGCTACTATCAGCTGGACAGGTTGGAAATAGCAAATGAGAAATAACAAGTTTCTAGTAGTACCAGGAGAAAGGGTTCCTATTATTTATATCAAATTCTGACTAACTGATAGGCTGGGAGAAATAGTGAAGAACCAAAATGACTGGGAAGGTTTGATGATGTTGTAAAATAGGTAAATGGAAAATAATGTTACGAAATTTCAACTAACTGAAGGAATGAAAACATATATTGATCTAGAAGCCAGAGAACACACAAGACCTACAGTATCAAACTCAGTGGGCATTATTTAAACAAAAGACAGAAGTCTGTGTATTTATACATACACATATATTCACTTAAAAATACAAAAAAAAACCCATAAAGAATGGAAATCTTTGCAATAGAAAAAGAAGAATGTATATCTGGTGAGATGGTCAGTGTCAAATATTTTTACCTGAGCTTTTTGAGGGCTGTTCTTAGAAAATCAGAATTGACTCTTTCCTAAAGATCCTACTGGAATTGTCTTTGTCTTTGTATCATTTCATTTAAAGTTCTTTTTTTAAAAAAAATTATATACAGGGTTGTAATGACTAAATATATGATATCTTGATCTAGAGAAGATCAAATGCAAAGCAGCTTAATCTATTTTGATTACTTTTGAAAGGTAGTTCAAGCTTTTGGGCAACAATTTAAAGAAACCTGTGAACTTGTGGAGGAGCAAAGGTAGTATAACTGGAGAAAAATAATATATAAAAGTGCACAATTGTTTACATGAAGGTTTAGGCATGTCAAGGCATACCGCAGCAGAAAAGGAAGCAGTGAAAATATTTCCTTGAAACATAAGCAGATGGCTTTGAGTGTCAATTCTAGATGTCCAAATCAACCCCACAGGCATTCAGATCTCAAGATGTACAGTTCGTGTGGTTTGCAAATCATGATAAGGGGTATAAGAAAGACTGAAAGCTTTAATTTAGAAGCCTCAGTGCTGAGATACAGTGCAAGTTCTTAGCAAGTATAAAATAAATTCTGCCTAGGAGAGTTTTTATGGTTTACTGTTAATAACATAGTCAATACAGCCAATATTTACCCTATTTATCCCAGTGATCTACTGTAGACAGAAGGTAAAAGAAGCTGCAATCCACTTAAATAAAGCAGGAAGTTTTGTTCTGTGTCCAGGACTATACAAGTTTCTGGCACTAGTCCACATTTTCAATAACAACATAGAATGATGGAAGAAAGAACATCTTCCTGCAGCCCAGAAAGCCAACTGTATAGTGGGCTGCATTAAAAGAAGCACGACTAAGGGAGGTGATTCTGCCCCTCTACTCTTCTCTTGTGAGACCCCGTCTGGAGTACTGCATCCAGCTCTGGAGCTCCCAATGTAAGAAGGACTCGTTGTTATAGCGAGTCCAGCGGAGGGCCATGGAGGTGCTCACAGGGCTGGAGCACGTCTCCTGTGAAGACAGGCTGGGAGAGTTTGACTTGTTCAGCCTGGAGAAGAGAAGGCTCAGGAGAGATCTTATAGCAACCTTCTAGTACCTGAAGGGGGCCTTCCGGAAAGCTGGGGAGGGACTCTTTTCAAGGGCTTGTAGTGACAGCACAAGGGGTAATGGGCTTAGGCTGAAGGAGGGTAGACTCAGATTAGATATTAGAAAATTAAATTAGAAAATCTTTACTATGAGGGTGGTGAGGCACTGGAACAGGTTTCCCAGAGTAGCTGTGGCTGTCCCTCCCTGGCACTGTTTAAGGCCAGGCTGGATGGGGCTTTGGGCAACCTGGTCTAGTGGACAGGTGTAGGTCATTGTGAAAGAGAAGAGCAGTGAGCATTGTCCGAGGCTAGAAAATATAATGGATGAGGAAAGATGTAAATATTGTAGCTGTTTGGTCTAGAGATTGATGTGAAACATGATAGCAGACTTCAATTATTTAAAAAGCTACTGCACCATGGAAAAGAATACTCAGCAATGGATAGTTTAAGAAATAATTTGCTTAATCTTTGTCAAAAGCAACTTAGACTAGACATCAGGAAAAACTTTCTAAAGATAGTGAAATACCAAGATAGATTCCCTGAAAAGGTTGTGTAACACTTGTCTAGATTGTTAGAGGCTTTGAAGGATTGGTTAAACAGGTATCTGTGAAGAATGTTTTAACTAAGCACTTAGAAGTGAAGGGTACGTGTAGATGAATTTGTTCACAATGAAATAAAGTTGCATTGGTTGTACTTGAAGTCACCTTGGTTCTAAAAACAGGTGTCAGGTACTCAGTCAGTGTAGCCTATGATGGTGTAAGAAACTGTTATGGTGATTAACAGAGATTTAGAGTATGACCGACTATCCTTGTTTCAAGCAGCCATACGTGCCATATGTCAGACAATGTATATGTTGCCTATTGCCCTGCTACAGCTAGCAAACTCTTTTATGACCTTGGGGATACTGTTGAGGATAGACAGATGATTTGGACCCATTCCTGGTCATCTCATTTCTGCAGGATGATGTAATCCTGCCTGGACTACTTCTCTCTCTGACACAAAATTGCAACCCATACCTGTGTGGGAAGGTGAAATGGTGCTGCTTGGACAGCCCTGTGTTTTCTTGGTATATTGATCAAGAATGGCTAGATTGCCTGGTTCCATAGGGTACAAGTTACCTGAGTGGTCACACCAGATCCAAGCCTCATTGTGCCCTCCACATAAGTCACATACAGAAAGTCCGTTCAGATTCTGTAGAACAGGAGCTCGGGGTTGCTGCTGACTATTATATGTAGTTGTATAGTCACCTAAATTGAAGCAAAATTCATTGCAGAGGGAGAAAACTGGAATACTTATCAAGTGGCTGTGAGACCCTCTGGGCAGAAAGAATAGATGCAGGAAGTCTACCACCAATATCCCGTAGGTTTACCACTGTAAACATCTGCTAATAAACTCCAGTCAGTGCTGGGACTTCACATCAGGGTGGGTGCAGCCTTAGGCTCCATCTCATGTGCATTGCAGAGAAGGGATCTAAAAAGTTGTCAACAGCAGCAAACTAATTTTTCAGGAAGAACTCTACATGGGCTACTTATAGATTACAGTACAACATATAGCACAAACTATTGAGTTCCTAAATTTAAAATAGGGAAAAGCAATGAAAACCAAAATCTTTTCCATTTTATCCTTCCAAGTATCCCAAAACAAGAGTTGCAAAAATTTACTTTGGGTGAGAAGCCATCCTATTAAAAAGAGATGAGGGGTATGAGAAGAATGAATACCTGAAGAAAGATATATAGTTATCAGATTGAGCAAAAGATAATAAGGTAGCTTTTAAACATAATTTTAGAAAGGGGAAAAACCTCAGTGATTTATATTGACATGTAGGTGAATAGGAAGAGATGCTCCATCAGTTGCTTATCTATGCTTTTAGTATTTAACATGAAGAAATCAAAATAAGATACTTCAAATGGGAACGATTTTAACAATGGCACTGAAGGTCTATTTGCCAAGATTAAATGTTCTCAAATAGGTAGAGTCCCATAGACTAAGCATATAAAAACATTGACAGTGTTAATTAATACAGAATTCAGTGACACCTGGACAACTTTGAGTGTTGGGTGGACAGCAAATTAATTAAGTTAAACAAAGGCAAGTGTCCTGCACTGAGAGAGGAATAACCCCAGGCACCAGTACAGGCTAGGGGTTGACTGCTGGGAAGCAGCTTTGCAGAGCAGGACCTGGGAGTCCTGGTGAACAACAAACTCTCTCTGAGACAGCAGTGTGTCCTCATGACCAAGAAGGCTGATGGTACCTGGAGTGCATTAAGAAGAGTGTGGCCAGCAGATCAAGGGAGCTTGCCCTCTGCTCTCCCCTGGTGAGGCCACATCTGGAGTTAGTTCTGGGATCCCCAGCTCAAGAAAGACAGGGAACTACTGGAGAGAGTCCAGCAGAGGGCTACAAAGATGGTGAGGGGCCTGGAGCATCTCTCCCATGAGGAAAGGCTGAGAGGGCTGGGTCTGTTTAGCCTGGAGAAGGCTGAGAGGGTGGATGTCAAGAGGATGGGGCCAGACTCTTTTCAGTGGTGCCCAGCAACAGGACAAGGCACAATGGGCTCAAACTGGAAAATAGGAAGTTCCATCTCAAGATGAGGAAAATCTTCACTTTGAGGGTGGCAGAAGACTGGCACAGGCTGCCCAGAGAGGTTGTGGATTGTTCTTTTCTGGGAATATTCAAAACCCTCCAGGATGTGACCCTGTGTAACCTGCTTTAGCAGGGCAGTTGGACTGGATGATCTCCAGAGGTCTCTTCCAACCCCTACTGTTCTGTGATTCCATGATTCTATAACTGTTACTTATAAAAGTTGGGTTTTTTTTTTTTTTTTTTTCTCTAGCGGAATTTTAAAAATAAACATTTTAAGGTATGAAATATCTAAGCTCAGCTAAAAATGCAAGATTAAACTTCAGAATTATATACAAATTCACTCCAGAACTGCTTATTAACTTGGAAAAACTGAATTGTTCCTTCTGCTTTCCTCTTTTGCTCTGTTTTTAGTTTCAAATATTTTGTTTGTCCCGCTGTTTAGCTAGCACATCTTGTTCTTTGTTGCCTCCTGCTTACTGCAATTCCCCTCCATGTCACAAACCCCTGCAATCATATGGCTGATGAGATTTCTGGTTTCTTCTTGGCATTTTCATGCTCAGCCCTTGCTACTTAAATACAGAATATTACAGAGTTAATAGTTAATATTGCCAGTGATTTTGAGACTGATCCAAAGCCTCTAATTTTTAATGGGCTGTTGTTTTTGTCTCAAATAAGGGTATACTCTCGCAGAATAAAAAACCCAACCCACACCATCAGAGTGTAAACAATATTTTATCACTGCTTTTTCTGGCAAAGCTTTTCTTACAATAATGCTCACTTTGACCATCTGTACTCATTCAAGTGAAACTGAAGAGCTTCTTTTACTGATTTAGACTCCAGGCTTTCCAATTTTTTATTTTGTGCGATCAGAATCATTGCCTAATTTTCATCAAGCTTTTAAGATTGCTTTCTGACTTACTAATGCTTTCATATACATTTTAACAAAAAAGGCCTGATAACAATGACTGGTATAGGAGGGTAACACCAATCGGACACTGGAAAACGGACACCCAGAACTGAGAAAGAGTTTGCCCCAACTGGTTATGTTAGAAAGCAAGATAAAAATAAGGCAGTTAAAAAGTATCCATAGAATCACAGAGACTATGGAAACAAAGGGGACATCAGCTCAAGAAACAGTGCCATAGAGCATGAAAGCCTGTAATGGGGTGTTGGCAGACGCCTTGGAGTGGGAGGAGCATCAGGTGGGCACAGCCAGGCATGGGATCCCTATCCCTGCCTGGGCTGCATTGGGCAGAGTCCTGTACAGAAAAAGCCTGCAACCAGCCAGGGACCCACAGCACAGTGGTGATATGGGGGGAACCCCTCTTTGGGGTGCACATGGGACCCCTGCCACCAGTGGTGCTTTAGTGGGGTTCTGGAGTGACAGGCATGCATGCACAGCTGGAGCACCCACATCTCTACATGAAGGTCTCTCAGTTTATGCTGTATAACTGATACTGATCTATCATTCACTGATGACTGGTTTATTACATCATTAATAAATGATGTAACTGCTCCCATCCTTTTGTTTAAAGTAGGTGAACTGAGCATTTTCCCCTGTGACAGTCCCATACATCTGACTTTGCATCATTGTTTTCTACTCTGAAACCAGTGCATGCTGCTCCATCACTCACATGGTATGTTCCCAGAGGTAATACTCTGTGTTTAGTTGTACTGTACACATCTGGTTGCATTCTAACAAATTCAGAAAATTATATAGAACCCTTTGTGTCAGTTACATCTCATTACGTACTGTCATGCCAATATTTTTTTTTAACTTTTTATTTTTACCAGAAAGATTTGATAAGATAAAAATACTTGCTAGTGCTGATTAAGGAACTTTTCTTATTAGTATTCATTTCTCTTACACATTAGCTTCAAAAACTAAGCTCTGTCATCAAGACAGCTTTCAAGTAATTTAATTTTTGTTCCGCTATCAATGTATAATGAAGTATTAAAAATGTCGTATAGTAATAAATACTGACTGTAAAACATGGGAATGTACTATCTTACAAATGCAAAATGTCAGTGTCATTGGTTTTGAAAACACATTTGTACTGCTGTCAATAAAGGCCACGAACTTATTTCTGATAAGAATTTGGGCTGTGAATAAATTTGACTCCTTTAAATTCTAGGTTTTCTCTTTATTTACATGTATCTATGAATCTCTTTAGATTTCCTGATTTTAGTCTTGCTATAAATTAGGTTAACTGACTTGTACTTTGCAAGATTATTCATTTTATCCCGTTTAAATACTGGAGCCACATTTGTAGTTATCCAATCACTTGGAATTTCTTCAGTTTCCCAGGACTTGTTAAATATTGCATGAGTTGTTCTGAAAGCTCCCAGCTGGTTTTCCTAGGGCTCTTGGGTGTCAGTTATCTGGGCCTGTTGATTTGCAAATGTTTAATTTCAACAGATGTTCCTTTACATCTTTCCTTGCTACACATGGTAAACTTGCTATTACAGCAGCAGCAGCAGCTGGGAGACATACAAGCTCATGCTTCTTTCCACATACAACGCGTAAATGTCTATTGGCCATTTCTGTGTTGTAATTCTTTTTTTGCCAGACCCATCAAGATGGACACAGACCTGTAATCCAGTCCTCTCAATATTAGCTTTCCTTCTGTTTTAGAAGGCCTTCAACATTTCCTTTTTGCTACCAGAAAAAAACCTTTGGAATTGTGTTTTATGGGATACCCAGAAGTAAATTCATGAACAATTCCTGGCTTTTATTAAAACACTCCACATTAAACACATGTGCTTTGTTAGTTATCATCAGTTGCTTTAAATTTGGTAAAAGTGACCACTCCAGGGTTCATGTAACTGATAATGGGTTAGTGCTGTTCTCTGTTCTTGTAACTGAAATCTAACTATATTAAGATCACTGCCATCCTTTTTTTTTTTAGGTAATTGCTGCATCTTTGCCAGTAGGAATAATGCACAAATACCGAGTTACCTCATGCTGTCTGCTCGTAGCTATTCATGTCCAGCAAAGACCCCTTGAGTGCAAGTCACTCTTGGCAGCACTCATTTTCTTCCTATTGCTTCTCAGCTGTGGTTGCACTGTTCATGAAAGATCAAGATTGTAACAGAAAGGTACCTTCTTTTGGTTTCATCAGCCAGAACTTCTGTCCATTAACTTTCATAGCACAGTGTTTGGAGTCCTCTGTGGCTGGAGTGCTTCTGATGAGAACTGCTATTTCCTCTCCTTCATCCCTCTTCCAGTCACTCTATTTTTCTAAAGGCAAATTACAGGATTTGTTGCAATATTCATGCAGTATGGTTCATATTGCCACTCTGCAACACTATTTGCTCTGTAGTCTGTCTCACTCATGGGCATCTCGATACCATTCATCATGGTGATGACCTAGTCTGCCAGCACTGTTAAACAGATAATAAAGACGCATGTCTTCATTCTGTGTTTAGATTATTATGAGGTCACAAGTTTCATGGCAGGTTTGTACAAGCTCACTTTTCTCATCTGATTAAGTACAGATAGTCTAAACCAACAAAACTACTTCTAGGTATAAAATTGCAGTCTATTAGTTCATTCTAGAATATTGTCTGATATAACAGAATGACCGCTGTAGCTTGCCAAGTTCAGTGTACAGGTAGGCATAAAAACCTGATGTTTATCATCCCTGAATTAGTATCTTATTCTGGGTATGAAATGTACTTGTCACTGCATGAAAAATATAAAGAGAGTTACAGAAAAAAAAAAATTGTTTCTTACAGCCAGTAAGTTCACCCTAAGTGTGCACATGTAAAGGTCATGAACTAAACCCATATCCAGCCATCTAACCAAAGACTATGTAGCTAGCAAAAATAGAAGTGGTTTGTTTTGGTTTGGTTTGATTTGATTTAAACTGCGAACTGGTTTGATTTGTGGAGTAAAAAGCTTTTAAAAATTTATTTTTCAGAAATACCATATTTGGTATAATAATGTCTTGAGTTTTGCGTAATTGTCTTAGTATTCCATCGTCACTATTTCAGAATGGACAGTTTCACATAATCACAGATGCAAACAAAAGTGTGTTGATGGTCTGGCTTTGCATCACAAAGAGTAAGTTGGCTACAAAGAGGAAATATGTGGAGAACTGTAAAAGGAAGACCAGGATTATTGCTGCATGGGGTGTCATTTATGTAATTTTATTTTGAGGCAGATATTGCTGTTGTGTGCAATAGCACATACACTTTGGTGCAATACATATATATAGTAAAAGAGGTTAGGAAAGAGAGTTCATTTCAACTTCATTTCTATGACATTTAGAACCTCTTTGGTAATAATTTTTCTTCTTAGTTACAGGTAGTGTTCTGCTATTTAATAAGCAGCAGAGAATCATCAGTTATTTTTTAAAATAAAACATTTTATATGATTTCCCTATCAGGTAACTAAGCAAGTCTTTTTTTTTTCCTTGGATTTCCATATCAAACTACAAAATGTTATTCTCAAAAGAACTAGAAATAACTTCTTAAAAGTGAATAGCAAGCTACTATTTAGAGCATGAAAATATTATGCTGCTTTAATGTCCGTGATATTAATTTGAATAGGACAGAATGTATCATTCAAAGTAATTGCCTATCAATGAGACATTAGAAATCCCCCAATGTGAGGTATTTACTGTGTTTTGCATAGCTTTTCAGTTGCTGACACTAAAGTTAATATTCATATTCCACATCTAACACAGACTAGCTCTTTTGACAGGATAATCAACAAAATTCCTATTGTCTAAAGACCCAGTGGGAGAGAGGGAAGATATATAGTGGACAAGGGCAGAAGGAATCTTACAAACGACCTTCAGAAAAGATGATGCATTATTTATACACCCTGGAAACGTTTGCTCTGCTGCTGAGGACTGGAAAGGTGACACAACTACAGGAATGAATGATAGACACTTTATTTAATATGGGTATCCCAGTTCTTCATGCCTGGCAGCAGACACACAACCTGTGGTACAGGAGAATAGTGTTAGTACAGCTTGAATTAGATGAGGTCCTTGCAAGGCTAATCTCCATTGCCACTGAACAAAGAGAAGGCAAACATCGCACCGAAAATCATCTGCAGGGGAGGAGAAATCAGGAACTACTTACCAGTCAGCTTCAACTTAACACATGAAACAGCTTGTAGGGAATGTCCTCTAGGAAGCTGTGACTACGCATTGAAATTCTAACAGCAGAGGTGGTTTAATCTTGAGAAAAATTCAGATGCATAATAAATTAAAACATGTACTTCTTTCTTTCTTTCTTCTTCGGTCCAGTGCTTTGTTTTTCTTATCTTTTCATTGGTTGGCTCGTGGCAAACAGATAGCTATGTTATGTTGGCATGTGTGTATTTGTCTACAGAGTAAACCTTCTAGAAGCATTGAATGATTCAGCTTTTGTCTCACCTCTCAATATTCCCAAGAACAGACCTCCACCTTGCTATATTGGCTTAGTTGCATTATTCTACATTAATCGTAGTCACCCTGAATTTTCCTATTAATCCATTGTGAAAGTTGAAAGCAATGAAAAGAACATGTTTACTTGTATACTGTATTTATTGTTAGAAAAATTACTCAACTGGCCTTAGGAGAGCGTAGATATTTCATGGCTGGAGAAATGCCAACTGTACATTAAATGCTTTTTCTCTTGGAAAGATATAATACACAATTTTTAATTCCAACTTCATTTACAAAATTGGCAATTAGGTCCCTTTTAAAAATATTTCTGCTCTTCAAACATTTGCATTTTGTAAAAATTATAGCAAGATTTAGTGTTGGAATAGCTTCAGATTGCTCATTTAGTGGTCATTCTTGCTTTTATTAATTTATTTATTTGGCTTGATGTATCTATTTATTTGCAGTTGCAGAGGACTTCTGTACTGTTGATTATGTCGTTGGTTTCTGACAAACAAAGTTATAAACTATCAAAAATAGTATTTCACTCTAAAAATTATGGTAGTTCTTGGAAGGAGTTGTGAATTTTGGATTAAAAGCTTTAGAAAAAATTCTATATATGCTTGTGTTCATAGATAAATTCAGAATTTGTCTTAACTGCATTTTTGCTAGGTTACATTCTTCTGTGGGTTGCCTTTTGCACTCTTTTGTCCACACTTTAAATTTGTCTCTGTGTGGTCTATCATTGTCTTTGCTGAGAAGTCATTTCTTGTTTCCTGAGACACTACAGTAGTGGAGATCAGCCTAGATATTTGAACTGACAAATCCTTGGCTTAATTCTTGGTCCAGCAAAATATTTGAAATTGTGATTAACTTCAAGCATGCTTGTTTTTCATGGGTTTGATCATATGCTTCAAAGCATGCCCTTCTGCACCTGAGTATGTCTCCAGAGGGCTTTCCCGGGCTCCGGGAGCAGAGCTGTGCTTTTACCTTGTTAGGTGCTCAAAGGTGTCCACGTGCCCGGAGTTCTCAGGCATTTGGAGAGGTCCTTCAAGAAGAAAGAAAAGGGTAACACTGATTTGTACTCAGTCACGAATGCTTCAACAGTAATTTGCACTACACTTTTGTAAAGTCAGATGATGATTTTGGTTTGTTATGTTTGGTGAAGATCTAGAGCAGTGCACAGAACCGTCACAACTTCAGTAAATGTGTGAGAACAGTATGCTTGACTTACTACTTCTTGCTTTACGGCTACTTCACAGCCCCTTTGCAGCCATTATCCCCTAAACAACTTCTGCTGCCACTAAGTACTGAACAAAATTAGACCTGCAGCTAGAAGTCAGACTGCGATTTATAAGCATGAAGAAACTTTAATGCAAAATTCAGCTGAACTTTGTATCCCTTGTGGATTATCACCCTTCTGAGAAAAGATTATTAGCATTACATCAGAATAGAAGCAGTGTGGGTATACATGTCTGAAACTGCAAACTACGACTGTGAGGGTATTTTTAGCCTTGAAAGGCACTGTTGTACCTATTCTGACATTCAGTATCTGTTGAACACCTTCAGATTCCTTGGAATGAAATCCCTGACATACACTCTTCACCTGAAGACCTCTCTTCCTTGCCTTTGCCATGTCTTGTCTTCCTTTTTCTTGCTAATTCCCCTTCTAGTGAAGACACATCTGGAGTTAACAGAGGAGCTGATTCAGCAGTTTGTGTAGCATCATTGGGCTCAGTCTTCTGTGTGTTCTGCCCCTTTCCCTGCCCTTTGTTGCTTGTCTTTCCAGCAGTTAAAGCCTGTTAGAGAAGTAACTGCATTTGTATGAAACAAAGTACTGTGAAGACTATTGTTCAGTGAGCTCCTGAGGCTTACTGTAATATCTACAATAGCAAATAGTTTAATGTGGCAACAGTTCAGTACAGAGAAGAAAAAAAGAAATGGCATTTAGGTCACATTCCTACTTTCTGAGAAAATACTGAGGGGCAGAAGAAGGAAAAGAAATAGACTTATGTCTGGAAAAAGCTCACATACGTAGCTGAGTCCCTTAGCATGAAAAAAAGAACTGTGTCACAGACATAGCTGAGGTTAAGAATAGACAAGTTACATCATCTTTTGCACAATGCAGTAGTGGGAAAAGGGAGGAAATGAGGCCTTAGGAGAGGAATAAATAAATTACAGCCAGATTTTATAGAAAAATGGCTAGACTGGAACTCCTTAGGAAAATCCGGGTTTTGGTCTGTGTTAGAATCAGGTGAGGAAAGAATGGAAAGATCTACTCTTAATAAAAAGAAAAGAATAGTTGGGCTTACAGGGAAGAAATGATCACAGGAGCTGAGAAAATTCAGTTAATTTTTTATTTTTTTTGTTTAAGAGATCCTGACATTACTCCTGGCATGTTAGCTGTGGTGGCAAGCTTTGCAATGGTCTTTTAATCTCCAACATCTCCCTAAATCCAATAGGAAAAATGTATACAAAACTCTGAACTGTTTCTTTCCCACATTTAACTTTATCCAAGACTGCAATCAAACTAGTTGAGAGAAGGTTCTCTTAAGGGCAAATTCTACCTTGAGGACCATACCTCTAGTGTCTTGTCTATGTCAATGTGGAAAAATAAGGGAGTTTCTTTAGTCCTGTGAGTAAGCAGAACCTCTATAGGACAGAAGCTGTGCTCAGCAGTGGCAACATCCCATACTCCTTGGAGAAAAGTGGCACTTAGATGGAAGGACAGTTAACAGCTGGGGTGTGCAGAGGAGCACTTAATAAACATAGCCCACAAACCAACTAGGCTGCTTTGCGCAGACCCAAAAAATTGATCAAAAACCTCTTTATTTCATTATTGGCTTTTAACTATGACTAATCCAGAAGGGAATGCTGAACCCATTAAACCATAGTGCAAGGAGTGTAGCTGGATTGCCTATCAGTCTCTAAATCTTCAGGTAGTGTTTTGTAGGAAGACCTGTTCTGCGCTTCCATTTCTAGCCTGGAGCAGATAAATGGAGGAAAGGAGAAAAAAGAAATAAAAATAGTGTGTGTGGTGTTTCTTAGTTCAGCTGGACAAAAACAATACCCCAGCTCTGAAAGTATAGACTGAAAGTCTGAAAACAATTTAAACTGTTTGGAGAAAAGTTTGGAAAAAATAAACAAAGTGCATATGGTTACATGGGAAAAATATTGGATTCTAAATGATTAAGTCAGAAGCAGGTGTCAGGTGAAGATTATAAAAGCTATAGCCCAGGGATAAATGTGAATTGGGGATGATAACAACACATCCATTAGTTTAATTCTGGCGCACTGCATTGATACGTGGGAAAGAATGGTGTTTACTTCTTGGAAGCTCTATTTGTCTCTGGACAGTAGAAAGATGGAAACATATTCTGGAACATCCTGGATTTTAAAACTGCTTATTGCTCTGTGCTTTCAGCAATTATATATATGAAAATTTATTTAAGTTCTTTAGCAGGCCAATATAGTTTTGCTTCAAACAAGAAAGCAGATTCAGGAAAGGTGTGTGTCATGTGAAGGACCATAGCTCACTCCACTCTCACTTGGGGCTTGTGTCTGGGAGTGTTTGCGTCCCAGTAACAAAGGAGCAGTTTGTAGTAGATTTGCATTCACAGCCCCATGTAAATCCACAGATAAGCTAGTGACCAGGTAAGATGTCCTCATATTGTAAAAGGGTCCGTGCTATTTCTGGCCAGTGCTTTAGGGAAGCAGTTCAAAGATTATAACAAGCATCACAAAGAAATAGAAACCTAATGAGACCTGAGGAGTGATGCTGTGAACCCGAAAACCTTTTATGTGAAACACAACAGCTCTTTTCAGGGCAACGCTGGCCCTGTGCTGACCTCCAGAAGACCAGCTAACTGATTGCTTCCATTGCCTCCATCTTCACAGTGACTTCATGACCCTGCTGGCTTCATCTGACAAACTTAGTGCTGCAAAGCTCCTAGGAGACTTGGGGCAAGCTCGCACTAATGGAGACTACACTGAAAATACGTAACAGGAATATGTTAAGGATGATTGAGTATCATTAACTTTGGCATTTTTAAAATTTTCACATCCAAATTCACAACTATGTTGTTTTTAAATTATTTCCTGCTGTATATAAAATAAAGTGAGAAAAATTATCATTGTGTGGCTTTGTGCAAAGCTAAAATAGAAGACTGTCTTCTAATCATTGCACAATCAAAAAGACACAATGTTACAGGAACAGAAAATTGAAACTTATGCACTTGGATCCATTTTAAAAGAAGAAAATAAATAATGTTTAGGTTTTCACTTATTTTTTGTCAACTGAGAGGAAACTGCATTATAAATATGCTCTGTATTACATTTTCAGATGATCATTTCCTGATTCCAGATATATAATCTGTTCTCAGTTCTCCAAAGTAAATTAGTTTTAAACACCTCCAGAACTATAGGGGAGTAAGTTGTCAGATATGTCTCAATATAGATAAAACCTGCTCTGGTTGCTATTTTAATGTGAACAGACGCTAGCTCAGCCTACTTAGAAAATAAGAATAAATTTAAAACAGACATCAAGACATCGCATACTTCATAGGAGCCCTGCCTGGAATGGCCTAACCAAGCAGGGTCACTATGGCTGAACACTGAGGCTGTTTAAGAATAAACATCAGTTCCAAACAGAAGTGGCATATTATGTCTGTGTTCATTGTTTCCATTATTACCATGGGTTTATAAGGTTTAGAACTCTTCTACAGTTTAAAATGTCATGCCCCAGCCAAATTCAGTATGGTGTTATTATTACAGTAAATCCCCTGAAAAGGAATTATTTGAGCTTTCATTTTGAGCTTAGTAAATGCAATGAAAGAGTTAGCATCATGTGCTATCCCCTAGCTGCTAGGCAGTCCCAAAGAAAGCTGTTGCATCAGCAGAGCAGCTCAGAGATTATCTGCACTGGCAGCAAAATCTCAATTGCACCATCATGTTTTGGCCAAGATGGTCCTGTTTGAAGAAGGGTGGAGAAGAGTAAGTGATAGAGGTGAACTTGTAGAGTGAGAAGGGAGACAAATGCTGCTGCTGCTATTCCAAGACTGCCATATATACTCAAGTCTGTCTGTTGGCAGTTGCAGTTGCTGGAGTCAGAGACCTTTCCAGGCTTCTAGCACAGGCAAAAAGCCTCCGACAAATCAATTTTGCTGCTGCTCTGTGTCATTGTATCTTTCCATATATGCCAGTATAAATGTCGCAAGTCGCACAGGTATATCCCACAAGGATAAGGTCAATGGGTAAAACCCCTCTGCTAGCCGCTTCATACCCTGGTGGGAGAACCTCTGCCAGCTACTACTGGCACTAATGCCGGTGATTCATCTTCACTCCAGCAAGAAGTATCTTAATTCTCTCATCAGGACCCCCTTCCACACAAACCTTCACTTTAGAGGGCTGAAATGGGCCTTACTGTGGCAGCAAGGCACAGGACCTCACTAGAGTAAGGGAGAAGAAAGGGGGAAGAGTAATATGGAAACTTGTGTTGTCTGAGCTGAGACATTCTAGTAGTTTCAGGAACTAAAAACTCCACTGTATTTTCCCAGTTTATCTGGGAATATTTTCCCTGAATTCTAAATAATAGGGTTTTTTCACACTGTGCACAAACACTCTGTCTGAAATCTACTTCTTTAACAATGTTCTTGATTTATCCTGTTTTATTATGCTTATCTTGATTATCTGAATGAGTTATTTTAACACTGGAACTCTAAGGGCAACTGATACAGTACCAATAGTATGCAATCTAGTGTGTTCATGTCAAATGCAGGTGTTTATCTACATGCAGGTCTATGCTGAATTTTTAAATTTGATTGCCTTCTGGAGAGATGGAGAGAGGAGTGGGAATGATGGGGAACTATGTTAAGAACCAGTACTGACTTGATTTTCACACTGGCATTTTGCCTTTTATTCTGGAAAGTCTTCTGGTTTTTAGACACCTACTACTAAAGAATCTCCTTGCTGGCATTAAGCCTTGACATATTGGAAGTATATTGGAATTTATGACTTCATAGATTTGTACACTAATTGCTCATGATTTGCATGTACATAAACCACACTAACAGCTTGTAAAATAAGTATGAGAAAGAACTATCAAGGACTGTTCAAGTCATGATGAGCTCATGAGATAATATGTCTTATTTTATATCATGTGAAATGGTCTCAGTTTAAATGCTTTTTTTTACAGAAAACTAAACATATTGCTATGAAACTCACACTCTGTCACTTGGGTACATTTTTTTCTTTAACATCTAGCATATAATTTTGTAAAATCCTTTGGTCTTAATGCAACAAATGGAGGAAAATATTTCAAGACAGACCACCACAATGGAGTCTTGAGAGTTCTGGTTGTGAGGGGTTTTCATTCTGAGTTCCAAATGAAGTGATAGCTCAGTCCAAAAATACACAATGTTTCCACTATTTTACATGTTATAAATGTAAATAAATGGAAGTGCTGGTGTCATTCTCCCTTCCATTCCCTTCCCTGGATAACTTCACTAAAGCAAGAGGGCTTAAGTTGCTAAAAATACTTTCTTTTAATAGTCGTAACTTTACCTGTTTCTTAAGAGAGCACTACAAGATGCTAATTTTCTGAACCAATCTGTTGCATACTGGAAGTATCTGCCCAAATTACAAAAAGATACGCAAGAAACTTAGGTACCATGGAGCTCTGCTATGACCACATTTTGACTTTTTCTGTTTTCTATCTTTGGTATTGCTTTGCTTCATTTTCTGGTCTTTTTGCTTTTTTTTTGGATGCATATGACAAACGATGACTATGATTGAACATTTAATACTCTATTTTCTTTTCGCTTGAGTGAACCAAATTAAACAAATGATCACAAAGTTTAAATTTCCTTGGTATCAAGAAGACCATCTGGAGCTATTTGTTTTGAGAATGTACCTTTTTGAAACATACACCCTCAAAACATTTCCAGCTAGTCTCACAAGGCCCAGTTCTTTTCTCATTTAACTTGGATAAGCCAGGAATTACTCCACTCGGTGGAGAATGTTAGGTTGCTCGAGTAAATGAAAATTTCAAGTAAATGAGAGCAGAAGCTTTCATCAGCTGCATTTATCTTTTTCTGTTTCAGCTTTTGCATTTTCTTCTGTGCCAGACAAAATGGCAGCTTCCCAAGTCTCTGAGTAGTAAGAGAATTAGAAGTTAATCTTTTTGGTTGCAATAGCTCTACGTGAATTGTAGCACTGAAATGTGCCTTTCAGCTCCTCTCTCTGCTGCATGCCCCACTTGTTGCCTGACTGCACTAAGGGGAAACTTGGGCTGAGGAGTGGAAGCACAGTGCCACTGTTCAGTGACTGGGCACTGGGAGATTGAGCAGGACTGTATATACTCTGTGAATTTACAGGCATGGGTCTTGTCAGGGAAGGTCACCAGAACATACTGATTTAGGCAGTTTTTAAGCAGCATGAGAATGAACAGAGCACTTAGTTCTGTGCTAAAAGCCTGATTTTGAGGTGAACAGTGACGTTCCAGTATAAAACTGCACCAGTTTTTCTTTGCCAATATCTGCTCCTGCTGTCTCCTCAGCAAGCACTGCAGCCTCCTCACTCTCACTTTCGATTGTCACAGAGACTGCTCCTTCCCACTATTATGACTCTCACAAATGATGAGACCGGATTATTTACTATCAGAGGTAGCAGGCAGGAAAACTGAGACACAGATTATTTGCTAAAGTTAGAAAAGACACATGCCATTGCTAGAAATGGAATTGACAGCTTTTGATTTTTAGACCCGCTACCTAATTGCATATGCATTTTTGCGTCATCATAAGCAAAAATATTTATAGAAGCTGTTCTGTTACTCCTTTTTAATTGTTGTCTTCTCAGAAATTAGTGGGTTACAATTTCAAATGCAAAATGAAAGGATTAGCATACTACATGGTACGCTTTAATTCAGTCCCTATTTCATTTTCAATTTACATATTCAACATATGAAGACTGGGCCCGGTGGCTGAAGCTAAAAGAACTTTGCCTAATTAAAGACACTGTTCTGCTAATTTTTGTAGTATCTTGATGAAGTATAACATGCTAATACACTGTATTGTTAGTAAACCAGACCTAAGGAATAGATCAGAATGGTCTGGAAAACAAAATGTGTTGCTCATTTGTCTCCAAGAACTTCCATGAATTTGGACTCTACACTAAAATGTGAAGCACATTGTCTGCTGGCTATGGGATGCTGGGAAAATCCCTAGAATTTTCTGTACTTCAGGCAAACTTCCTGCAGAAAACTATGCTTACCAACTGCATTTCATTGAAGCCAGGTGATGCACCTGAACTTTACTGTTTTCAGCAATCACAAAATCCCTAAGTGATGATTTAATAGTAAAATGTGAAGACTCACACTTCTGTGATTTTGTGGATAATATTTGAGTTGGGGCATCTTGTTACAGAAAAATTATCTGTTTCATTACTTCTGACAGCACCCATGTAGCTTGCTCCTTTGAGGGAAGTGTCTTGTGTTCTCATACTCCATCTCTTGAATGTCATATTGGTGGAAGTAATGGGCTATTTCTTTCTTATTATTATAATTTCTAGTCATCCAGTCTCCACTGGTCTTCCTCTTTTCAACACCATCTCATCTGACATTATTATCCAACATCTATCATCTTCCATGAGTATTTCCTGAATAATTCTGCCTCTTGTCTCTCAGTCTTCATCTTCTAAGAATTTTCAAATCTACTTGTTGAAAATTGCCATTTCAAGTGGCGGCCTTTCTTAATATTTCCTCCTTTTGCATTTTTTTTAAATACTGAAACATTGATTTAAGTCTCCCATTCCAAAGGATTTTTCAGCTTCATATCTCCATTAGTATATTTACAGCATAATGTGAAGATGCCCAAGTCTTACTCTGAAAAGCAGATAAATACTGCAGGCTAGGTACCATAACACAAATCTTAAAATAATAAGTTGTTAAAGCTGCTTGAGAAATTATAAACTAGCCCACAGCATGCTTGCCATTATATTGGACTGTAAGTCACACATCACCGTTGAACTATCTCAGATTACTCCTAAAATAAAATTGGATTCTTTATTTGAAATTAATTTGTCTTATTTCAGTAAAACAAAAAATTATTTTATACTTTCTTTTCCCCGTGAGGATAAGAAAGAACATATATATCAGTTCAGGTAATACTGAATAAATCTTGAAGTGCATTCAGAAGGTGAGTGGGTATTTCTGAAATAGGATATATTTCATGGTCAGTGCAACTGAAATTTGTAGCTTCATTTTATAATCTCCTTGAACAGAAAAGAGTGCAACTGAAATTTGTAGCTTCATTTTATAATCTCCTTGAACAGAAAAGGAATTTGTCTCTTGTGAAATAATCTGACATAATAGATCTGTGGGCTTTTTATGGTATCCGATTTAAAGCAGTCCCCTCCTCTAGACCAACAATGACCTATTGATGCTTTAAGCTGGAAGAAGAGGCTTTTCAGCAATCTTCTTGTATATTGTAACTTTTCCCACTGGAGAGTGTCTTTGGTGTTGGCTGGTCTCTCAATGAACAGGCAGTTCTTCTTTTGGGTACAGGTATCTAGCTGTCACTAAGGCATCTTTGTGATGGTACTGGCTGCACCTGGAAAAAAAAACCAACAAAAACTGCCTTTCACCACATTTTTGTTTATTGTGGAAAACATTGCTTCTTACCTTCAGTCTTAAGCAAGGCCAACAGGAAAGACCCATAAAGAAAACAGACGTATTAGGAAGCAGACAAATTACCCTCTATCAGTCTACAGGTCTTGCTGAAAAGTGTAATTGAAAGTGGTGCAATGTTTCACTGTCTGCTCCTGATAATACGTCTCCACAATTGCTGTGCTCTTCTGATAGGACTGTTTTCAGGAAAGTGTTTTGAATCCCATAGGAGTTCTGCATTTTCTGTAAGACACGTCGCAATCAATAGAGAGCATCCTTGAGACCACATGCCATATTCTCTGGTGCTTCATCGAATGCTGAAGTTTTCTTATTTTGTAACTTGTGAACTAGAAATATTTGCTGTAAGCATAAATAGCAAATCTTTTTGAGACCACGTTTTTCCAACTTAAATTTTATGGATCTGATAAAACATTCAAGAGGGATAGGAAAAAATGTTGTTTGAGGTTCCTTCTATGCATATTGGTATGCTGTTCCTTCTATTCCTATTACATATCTCATGCTAAGGAGCAATGATTCCCAATATACCAGAAAAGAGGAAGAAGCACATGTGGGAAGGAACTTAGAGTTTTTATCAGCCTCTGAAAGAGACTGGAGATATTTATTATTTATATAAGATTAAAGGTAAAAAGTTAAATTGAAACTCAAACTTTATTTTATTAAAAAATATGTGATTTGTTTTTATGTGGGGATACTTGCTGATACTGTACATATAAGAAAGAAAATGTGTTTTTTTCTTATGAAAGTTGTTGAAGTTAAAATCTTGGAATATTAAGGATTTTTCTTTTCACTACATATTTCACACTGATACTGCAAATGTGAAAACCAAATATTTACATTGTCAATCATGCAAAGTATCACAAGTACGTTAGTGCAGTGGTTTTAGATGGGTTAGAGTTACTTTTCTTCACAGTAGCTGGTATTGTGTTGTGTTTTGGATCTGTGCTGGAAACAGTGTTGGTTGGAAGGGGACACAGCCCTTCCAAGGAAAACCTTCTGCAGAAAGTGTACTTTCCCCAGAGACTGACTGTAAGAGAATGTTTCCTCTTATACGCAGCTTGTCTGGTTTTGTCTGAAGAACTATAACGTTTAATACTCAGCTCTCAAATGCATTTTGGGAAATCTGACTCAGTTCCTTTATTACATTCACTGCACCAAAAAAATCTTACTAAGCTCCCAAAGGGCCACATTTCTTTAGGCAGCACTTGTTGAGCTCATTGGAACCAGGTGTCACAAAACCCTGACAAAAAGAAGAATTTGAAAATAACAGGGTTGGTACATGAAGCTGGTGTCACAATATGTCCTGCTAGATTTTTTTGCCCTGATTCAAAGATTCACAAACCAGAAACTCGCTGTTTTGGAGATACTAGGTCTGACTGCTCACAGTCATTATTAAATGTGACAGGATGTGTAATAAGAACATGATAGGACATGTAATGAAAAAACAAGAGTGTTATAAAATCATATTTCTTTGAATCTTGCTGTATTTGCCCATCTTGTTTTTAATGGTTTTGGGCTCTTTCATCTGAGCTGGTGATAGGTTTTGTCTCAGCCAAGAGATTGTGGTTCTGTAACCTCAGGCACTTAAAAATTTCATACGAATCAAAATCCAATAAACTAAGATAATCTTTGTAAAAAATGGAAAAGAAGAAGGGCAAACATTTGACCATGCAAGAAAAAGGACAGAACTTGCTCAAAGCAAGCAGCAAAATGACTTGAAACCTGATTTCAAAACACAAAGAACCCAAAGAGAAGCACTGTGGAAATTCAGGAGCACAAGATCTTTACAGGTAGTCAATTAACATAAGTCATAAAGAAACTTTCCATAGAATCAATGCTTTATATACTTGAAGGGCCATATTTGACACAAAGACAGCAAAAAGGCTATGTGGACAAGGGTGTGGGAAACATTAGAGGTAAAAGGGTAGAAATAGCTCTTTTTCTGA
>VZTU01009260.1:29860-43300 GCA_013400835.1 Zapornia atra
AAGATGACTGTGCCTATCCACTGAACAGGAACACCAACCAACTGGTATAACAAGATGACTGCATTTTAGGCACTATTAGAATAACATCAGTTTAATTCCTCTGCTAGAAATGAGGATTTAGGCAAGGCGCTGGACCCATCTCTTGCTTCTCATTGTACTACTCTTCTGTACTACAAACTCCTTGACTGATTACAGTCCATTATATGTGCTCATAAAAAATTATAAACATGCTTTTGTTTGTTCTTTTGTTATAAAATGGTTGTTCATACATGGAGAAGTACTTGCCACTTTTATGATGGATTTGGGGAAGAAATCTCTTTGCCCCATTCTTTGCCTTTGTAGTTGGCCACCAGGGATTGATTGTTTAGAACCAATTGGTTTCAAGTGTGATTGTCTGGTTTTATAAGGTTGGAACCTTTCCTTACTGATTTCCACATGGTCCTGCGAGCTTCAGGGGAATTTATACTCTCAGCACCACAACAGGAGATGAAAATTCAGAAAAGGACCTGAGACTCAGTGTTTCCCAAGTTTTAAAGAAATATCAGTATAAGCCAGGAACTGAACCTGCTTCTATTAATTTTCATGTCATGTCCTTCTTACTAGTCTCTTGTTTGTTGGCCCACCAATTGAAAAGAAAAAGCAGGTAAATTCTTCATCTCTTGCTTACTTTCTTGCTTTCTCATCTCACTCTCTCACTCCTATTTAAGTCCAAAGAGAAGTACATTTTTTATTTAGGAGCCAGGATCACTGTGGATTGCTAAAGCCAAAAATACTTTTGTTCATGAATTTGGTGGGAGAAAGATCAGTTTCTAAAATCACTGCTGTTAGCAGTAAGCAGGAAGATTTTATGATGTGTGCATTGGCACTGGGACTATTACTGAAGCAGTTTTTCAGATTCTCCACCTGAAATATGATATGAAGAATCCAACTTTCATGCAGTCATGCACCATTAGCTATGTTTAACAAATGCTTTAAACTCGGACTGAAGCAATAATTTTGATTATGACTATAGTGATATAAACCAGGCCTGAAATTGAACAGCAGGATTCCCTGGAGAGCAGAATGAGCGTTTGAAATGGAAACCCATGTTCAGTGAGGTGTTCCAGTACAAGTGCGGAGGGCCTTTTGTGAATAAGATTCAACATGTGTCACTTTTCACACGTGCTTGGATGGGGTTAAGTGTATCAGGGAGGCATCTGGAAGAAGAAGAATCCAGGAGTTTGTTTTTAGGATAACCTGTGTGAAGAGCTGGCTACATTAGTGCAGAAGTGGGAGCAGTTGTTAATTCTCTGTTGAAATGCCATGTATCCTACATGCCGCTGGCTCCTATTCAGTGGTGCAGATGACTTCTTTTCTGAATTTTACTAAAAGTATTCCGCTTGCATTAAGCGATGTGCAGTTGTCCTTTATGGGAGTAAAAAGTGTCTGACTAATCGCTGTATTTAAACTAGACAGACAAATGCACCCAATTAAACCAAACGCACACAACTGCTTTGACAAGTATCTGGAAAATTATGGTTTTAATTTGCACTAATAGACATGAATGTGAGCTGCTGATACCATTGAGTAGATAAGGTAAAGTGAAGGGTGGTACATCAATGTAGTCTGACAAACATTGTCTAGTAACTCTGTAAATAATTCAGTTTTCATTAATTCCAGTTAATTCTAGCATGTAGTTCTCATTGGTTGAATCGTATGAATAGCGTGGTGGGATTTTAGAGTGATTACAAGGAAACATGAACTAATTGAATTACACCACAGAGCTTCTTCAGTTTGTAACCTGAACTAGTCTTGACTACTTAGATGGAAAAACTGAGTAAAAGTGAAGGTGACTTCAGTTTTCCTTCAAAATAAATCTAACACAGGCTTTCAAAACTTGAAAAAAAAATGAGAAGTATAATTCCATTTTCAATTTCAAGGCAATTTTGTCTGCCCTAACTGAAAAAACAGTTTCTGGAAAGGTCACATGACTTCCTAGGTTTTACTGATTTCAAACCCCAAATATTTGGAATCAACTTGAAAAATGTTCTTAAGGGGAAATTAGACAGCTTGTGCTTCCACTCTTCCTGAGCTAGATACACCATGTTATCACTGAATTAAAAGCACTCAGGTTTCAAGTTTCTGCAGTGTTCAGTCCTGGTTTTTTTCAATTCAGTATCCTAATTTGATGTTATCATTGAGTAATTGCAGTATTTAATGAGGCCGAATATTGCTTGAATTTCCATTTATAACGAGTCACGGTTGCTTAAGCATCACCAGATCACACACATAATAATTTAGAGGACAGGGGGTCATAGTCTTTTGTTTGCATAATTTCCCCAAAATCTCACTTGTATAATAATTTCTTCTCATCTGAATAATTATTCATGAGGGAGAGCTTGCCAGATGGGAACTAGAGAATGGAACAATAGACATTGTTTGACCAGGGCCAAATGGAGATGAGTAGTATCACCTCCATTAGTAGAAGTAGTAATATCTGAGAGAATTTTCACTGAAATGAGCTGGCTGATGTGATCTCTAATACTGGCAGTGAACTCATTCCTTCTACTAAATCTACTAGAGTTCCTTGTGTATTTTCCACAGTGCTAATCTTGCAGTAATCTAAACAGGTAAAAAAGCGCATCCATGCTGCATAGTTTGCTAGTATCTGCAAATGGCAGATATCCTTTTTTCCTGGAGAGTTTTGGAAGAGTAAACACACAATTTTAGTAATCAAAAAAGAAAATAGCTCAAAACAAGAATTATATTACAGCTGGAGCAAAAGAAACATAATCTTTAATTTTCACCAGCTCACTAAAGTTCATGGTACAGAATTGGATTCAGATGGTAGAATCTGAAGCATATAGAAAAGTCATTCAAGAGAACTTGGAAAGGTGATAACAGGGTGCTTTATAAATAAGAAATCATCAGGTGTACATGTAGTCTAACATTTGGCTTCAGTTAATGCTGAACTGACAGCCATTATGTGGTACTAGAGCCTGAGTTCCAATCTCGTTAACTAAAAGCAAGCCAATTTTTTCATCACAGAGTTATCATAATTTTCAGGGTAAGTTTTCATCTAAATGGCAGCATGTGCAAATAAAATTCAAATAGACAAAAATAAAAATCTTTGTATTAACTCATTGTAATATAAAGGTACTTAATTTTCATATTTGCAGTAAAATATTCTTTACAGATCATTAAATCAGACACTCATGATCTGATAATCACACAAAACCTCTAACCATATAAAACTTCAATATCCTAAATGTCTTTCTAGAACCTGAAAGTTGGTACAGTTTATGCAGCTATGCTTTTCCTGTAAATTAAACAATATGCATGGAACATATATGTTGAGAAGGAATAGTTGGAAGTGGTGGATATAATTGATCTCCACAGTATCTCCAGGCTATGCAAGGGTCATAGCTACAATGAAATTTTGAAAAAAATACTAGAAAGATAATAAATTTAAAATAGGATATTTATTTTAATGTGATTAGTCATGTTGTGCAAGAAAAGGACAGTATTATACATTCATTATGAAAATTAAATTTAAAATATTTCCTTTCCCTGACCGCCTTACAGAAGCAGATCAAAAGGCATGACATTCTCACCAGGACTGGAAAATGTGTAAGACCCAAGAATAAATATTTAGACTATAATTATCTAATAAACGTGTCTAATCTGTCAGCTGCATACTATTTGTATAGTGTCATGAATGGTGAGGTAAGTAATGATCTATGCCTTTAAAATAGGTGAGGAAGTTAAAACTAAAATTAGCACATGCTTTAAAAAGGTTTTAATCAGATCCTGTTTATTTTCTTCCCCTATGGGTTCCCATTCCTGCAATCAGCCTAGTACAAAACAGGCAATGTCACTTGTCTTCTATTCAGACTGATACCAGAAGGAATCAGCATGTGGAATTAAATACTGGAAACATTGCAGAGAATGAGGCTTCTGAAGAAAAGTCAACCAAATTCTTCCTTGCAGGTCCTGAAGTAGATGCAAAGTTGAGTCCCAGAGAAAAAATATTTGAGGAAGCCTGCAGAAAATAAATTCTAGACAGGCTACTTGAGACTTGGTGTCAGGATGTGCAAAAATATAACTTCATAGAAATTCTTAGATGAAACTTCTGAGGGTTACCTCTATACTGATCATAAGAGAACTCTGCATTCATTGATGGGGTTGACAAGCTGAGGAAATGGTTCATAATAGCTGCAAGAAAAATTACCAACTACAGGCAATTTGACATTGGGAAAACTATTATCTAGGGCCTATGTGACATCTGAAGAGCAAATGAAAGTTGCACTAGACAGATGATAAAACAGAAGTATTATCAAAAATTAGGTTGGTTGGAAGGTTGAATACAACAGCAAAAGAACAGCCATACATAGCTTTAAAGGGGAGGCTGAGACTTGGCCACCTCAGATTGCCATTCATTGGAAAGGTAATGTGCCTGGAAGAAAGGGGAGTAAGCACAGACCAGAAAAGTACAGTGCAACTGAGAAATACCTGCTGGGAGAACAGACTGGTGGTATTCTTTTCAACTGAAATATAGAATAAGGAAAAAGACAGCAATGTGGCCACTTTAATACATTTAGAAATGTTCATAAAAGTAAAAAATGACATTAAGATGTAATATTGTGAAACAAAACAAGGGAAGAAAAATTGTCCATGCCATAACTTTATCAGTACTTGTCTTGATGACTCAGGGGTAGGTGGAATATCTTTCACACTATGGTGGGTTGACTTTTGCTGTACCCACCAGGCACCCATAGGGGTTGACTTTTGCTGTACCACAGGGTACCCACCAAAGCCACTCTATCACTTCCCTCCTCAGCTAGACATGGGAGAGTAAAAATAACAGTTTGTGGGTTGAAATAAGGACAGGGATTCACTCAGCAATTATCATCATGGACAAAGCAGCCTCGACTTGGGGAAAATTAATTTAATTTGTTACCAATTAAATCAGAGTGAAGGAATGAGAAATAAACCCAAATATTAGAAACACCTTCTGCCTACCCCTTCCTTTTTCTCAGGCTCAACTTAACTCCTATATTCTCTCTGCCAGTGACACAGGAGGACAGAGAAGAGGGACTGTTACCAGTTCAACACTCTCTGCCACCTCTTTCTTCTCAGGGGGAGGACTCCTCACACTCTTCCCCTGCTCCAGTGTGGGGTCCCTTCCACAGGAGACAGTCCTCCACCAACTTCTCCAATATGAGTCCTTCCCACAGGCTCCAGTTGTTCACAAACTGCCCCAGCATGGGTCCCCCATAGCAGAAGTCCTGCCAGCAAACCTGCTCTAGCATGATCTCCTCTCTCCACAGGTTCACAGGTCTCACATCCCACGGGATCACAGCCTCCTTCTGGTACATCCACCTGCTCCAGTATGGGGTCTTCCATGGGCTGCAGGTGGATATCTGCTCCGCTATCATCCTCCAAGGGCTGCAGGGGAACAGCTTCCCTCACCATTGTCTTCTCCCTGGACTGCAGGGGAATCTCTGCTTCAGCGCCTGGAGCATCTCCTCCCCCTCTTTCCTCACTGACTTTGGTGTCTGCAGAGTTGTTCCTCTCATGTATTCTCACTCCTCTCTCTGGCTACCATTGCTTTTGGTGTTGCACTTTTTTTTTTTTTTCCTCCATCTTAATTCTGTTATCCCAGAAGTGATGCCACCTCTACAGATGGGTTTGGCCTTGGACAGAGGTAGGTCCGTGTTGGAGCCAGCTTGCATTGACTCTGTCAGACACAGGGGAAGCTTCTAGCAGCTTCTCACAGAAGCCACCCTGCAGCCCCCCTGCTACCAAAGCTTTGTCACAAAATAAAAGAACATTTTCTATTGCACAGAAACCACAAACACAAACTTAACAGCTGTCTAAGATAAAAATCCCTGGTCAAAAACCCTTATGAAAGGACATAATAAAAGGCAAGTCACAACAAGGGAAAAATAGATATGTTTTATGAAATCCATATTGGATGTTTTTCAAGATGCTGAGAATAAGATTTATCTTACTGCAGTTTAAACTTCTTTCAGTTTGTTCCTGTATCTGAGTGGCTTTAGAACTAACCAAAAAATACAGTAATACAGTCAGTTCTATGCCATAATTCACTGAATCTATTTTAGAAATCTGCTTTACAGTCAGATGAATCACTTAGATGTACTTATTTTTCCCTATAAGGGCAGTTTGAATGTAATCATATAAACTGCAGACATGGTAACCTGACTGCCAGAAATCTTGCCAGACTGCCTACCTGACCATTTCAAAAAATCCTGTGCCCTCAACTCCGGCACAGAAAAGTTCACACAGCAAGTACGTTCAGAAGGGTGCGCTGAGTTATAAGGGAATACTGAGAAGTTGTAACACCCCTTGGGTTACTCTTTTGTGCACAACATTGATATTATATGGTTATGCTGAGGCACGCAGGTAGAACACTGCAGCTTCCCTACAGCACTATCCTTACTTCAACTGTCCACACCAAAAGTATTACACATATTGGGGTTTCACAACCTTTGCAGGCATAGTCAGGCTTACGGCTTTCACTTTTCCTCAACACCCTCTTCTCTCAGTTGCTTTCTTAGATTACCAGTGATGACTCTGTGTCCCCTTTTTTCTGGTAATGTGTCCTCACATTTTTATCTCTGAAAACTACTGTTAGCCTTAAGGTATAGCAAGTATATAGATGCAGTGGTCAAAATACTTTCTAAGTAACATTTTTCTTACAGCACTTTTTACTTTCTTGATGGGGGAATTGGCAACATTTCCAGATGGACAGGTTAAAAATATAAAATGAAAGAGCCAGAGTCCATGTACAGAGTAACGAGAATATCATAAAGAAAGCATTTCCAAACATCTCATATGTTGTTTGCAAGGTGAAAATTTTGACCGATCCTGTTAGATCGATGTAAACCCTGTATGTTCCATTTTAAAATTAAAACAATGTTTTGAAATGAAAACTCGGAATCTGGGTTATAAGCAGATGTAGAAATAATGTATTGAAGGTAACACTAAATACATAAATATCTGCATGCACAAGTGCACGTGCAAGTTGGAAAAATGTATTGGAAAAAATGTATTGGACCATTTTTCCCCCTTCAAGAGACAGTACAAATTTATTTTCTACACCGCATCTCACCTTTCTGGAAATTTTTATTTGAAATTATTTATCTAAGATGTAATGGTTGGGGTTTTTTTCCATCTATGACTCTAATTTTCTTCAATTTTCATTATCACATCTTCTTATATGTAGAATTTTAAATATTTGGCAGAAAACTTTGTTCCAGTATCCTGCACAGCCAGTAAGCTCCATCTTGTTCTCCTAGGGCTGTTTACATTTCCTGTCACTGCGCTCAGCTCTGCTTTTTCACTACCAGTGAGAGAAAGCTTTGCCCTCCTGCGGTTTCTACCAAGTTGCACAACCATATACTGAAACCTCCTTTGTTTGGTTTTGTTTTTTTTTAATGTTTGCAAAGTATACTCACAGTCAATAAAATAATACCACAGCTAATGGATCTGGTCTACCAAAGCCCTATTCACTTTCATAGGTGACAAGAAACACACATTATGCCTGAAAACTGACTTATTTTGTGCCAAAACCAAGGTTCAATATTTTTGCATTTTAAACCATTTTAGAGAAAGTAACCGGTTGTTTTATGGTAGCTAAACTATTTTAGTGTCCTGTTTTGTGTTAGCTTATTTAATTTAATGTCCATGTAGAAGACAAAAGATGTCTTGCTATTGATATGGTATATTAGATATTGAATCTGAAAAGAAGAATGATACCTGCATCCTGTCTCCCATAGTCATTTTCACCCCCCAAAAAAATGTGGAGAGGAAACACTTCCTCATTCCTAAATCTACTCCTTTATTAGAAACAATATTCAAACAGATTAATGCAGTACAACCACACAGTAATTTTTTCCACTATGAAGAGCTGTATAACTTAATCTATTTGACCAGAAACTGATCTCATTTCACAGAGTATATTGCATATTTCACAGTCCTTCCTGACTATTTTCTATTGCATTATAGGATAATTTTATCTGGGCTTGTTTCTTTGGATCTCATATATGAATTTGCTCAGAGACAGGTCTTCAGGAGCTTGCCAAACTTTGCCTTTACATAGGTAACTCAAATAAATTTGCTTCTTTCTTTTATATTTCAAGTCTAGAAAGGAGTATTCTGCCCTAATGTTTCTTTAAATCTTTCCTCTAGATTTCTATAGTGGCCTACAATATAAATTTATTCACCTCACAGTATATCTCCCAAATCCTATTAGTTAGTAGTTGGTTTATAGACCTGAAAAAGAAATATATATATATTACAAGCATATTTGCTTTCATTATCCTTATCACTCTGATGCTTATTGATTCCCATTAACCTCTCAGCTACAGAGATTTTCAGAACAAACAATTCCATAGATATTAATAAAAAAGAGAAGCACAGTTATGATTTGTAATTTGATGGGGTTTTGGTATAACCAAATGATCCATTTGCTTACATTATGGAGCAAAATTAAAAGGAGCAAATGATATGACTATTTTGTCATTGAATGTTTATCACACAGCTTCTTACATCTTTCTTGCTATCAGTTTACTTTTACGTACAACCTACAGTTATTTTCTGTCCATTCAAGGATGCTTAGAAAAGCAATTGTTCATCAGGAATAGAGCTCAGACAATTCTGAATTTATTCCAAACACAACTGTATTTTTTCCATGTTCTCTGAGCCCTGTGAGTCTAAGCACTTTGCTTTTCTTTCTTCAGTTAAAGCCATTAACAGTCAAGAAGTTGGGGTGAGAGGCAACTGCTTTGTGTTATTAGCTAATTCAGGTCATAAATACAGTTCTATGAGCATAGCATGAGTTCAAGTAATAGCCAATGTCAACAGGTTGTGAATAGCCCCAGCCTGGGGCATCAGAAACCTCCCTGGGGATGGGCTGAGGCTGGCTAGGATTTGGGCCTGTGGGTGAGCTCAGCTCAGGGGGCCCAAGTCTGGGCAGCGCAGGGCTGTGGGGAGCTGTAGACTGACCTTTCTGCAATATTGTTGGGGCGGGGACTGATAGCACCAGGTGGCTGCCATGGGGTCCTGGGCTGTGAGCAAGATGGATGTTGCCCTGGGGAGCCAGTCAGGGCTGGCAGTGCCCTTGGGACCATGGCATGTGCAATACACATGCCAAACCCTTCTCAGCACTGCTGGATGGGACAACAGGTCAAAAGCTATAAATTACTTCTTGGGTATCAGGGATTAAGAAAAACATTTTTACTTGGAGTGTAGTGCTTCACTAGAACAGATTAGAGAGGTGGTGAAGGCCCCATTCTTGGAGGCTCACAGTACATAGCTAGTCAAAGCTACTGTTGCCCCCATCTCATGCAGATGATAGTCCTAGAGGATAGACAAGATGATGTCCAGAAGTCCATCCTGAGCAACACTGCTATGATTCTGCAATTCACTACTGTTTGGGCAACAGAACCTGAAGAATAAAAAAATCATCCAATAAGAAATTATCCCTGAAGAGGACTACCAAATGTGCATTTGAGAGTATGCAAAGAAGATGTTTAGATAAATAAGTCCAAATATTATTCTGAAACACTACAGCTGGATATGTATTGCATATCTCTGCAGTAAAGAAACAGTATACATTGGAACAATAAATATATCTTGTTTAGATTGTCTTGGTCTTTCTGAAAAACTCAATTTCAAGAATTGTTTAAGATGTTTTCTGCCATATATCTTTTTGAAATAAATTATAGAGCACATATAAGATTCTATAATAGTAGGAAGTGTGGTAGTAGACAGTCAGGTGAGTCAAAGAAAACATAGAGGCTAACTTCTCTGGCACATTACTATAAAGCCACCTAATTGCATACACTTCATTCTGTCCTATGCCAATATAAGTGATGCTGGTCTCATCTGGTACAAAATCTTTCCATTTATCTTGCAATGCTTTATGAAATTTCTATTAGGAAATGTGCCCCACTTCAAAACATTCATTTCTAGTGAAGGAAAAGGGGTGCAATTCTTCCATTTATTTTTTCCTGGTAATTTCATATTTTGATTTATTTCTTTGAGGATTTATGAAATGCTTTGCATTTGTTACAGGCAACATCTTACAGCAAACATTACCCTGCAGACAAGTAGTGGAGACAATGTATTGCGAAATTAGCATTTTAGCTAATACATCTACAATAATCAGAGGAACCTGCTATCTAACTAATTGAAATGTCAGTTCCATGAGTCTCAAAATATTTGCCTCCAAAACAGTCAGAACAAGCACAGGAAGATGGTTCTAATAATTCCACGCTTAATAAAGGAAATGTAGAAATTAAATAAATCCCTGCTGGATTTAAACAGATGCCTTTGTTTTCTCCCAAATGTTTACTGCTGTGTTTTTCATGCTTGGTGCTGAAGATTAAACAGAAAAACTAAAAGAGAAACAAACTAAAGCCAGCCTGTTATGCTCCCGGTTATCCTCCTGTTTTCATTTATGCCAAACGAAATAGCCGTAACTTTTGAGCTTATTTCCTGCTACTTTTTGTGATTAGATGATGTACTTTGTGGCCCTAATAAATTGTATATGGTGCTGCATGACTACTATGAGATTAATTGTATTTGTTACTTTATTATTTTTCAGAAAAGTTCAAGATCTGTAGGCAATGGAATAAATTTATGGCTTGCAGTACGGTGACCATGAAGATATGCATCCTCAACATGAATAGAAAGAGAGCTTTGAATGACATGATGGTAAGGTCACTGGCAACAGGAGAACAAATCCATTCCAGTAACAAAAAGTGCAATGAACTGGATCCAACGTAAAATTCAGATTTTGTCTCCTGTCTGATATATCCCATAATCACGTTTACTGTGTACAGAATCTCAGCAGACAGAAGGCAAGCCTAAAATCTAAGGTTCCCACTAAAGCGACTGGAGTGCATATCACCCTTAAGTGGTTGGATTTGGAGGAATAGAATCAGTAATAATGAGTGGAAGTAGAGAATAAACACATTCATTGAAGATGAATCTTCCAAGTGTACTCTAGGGACCAAATTTTCATTTTACGCTTCTGTATGGAATCCTGAGAGAATCCTGGGAAGAGAAGAAAATAATGGGTCCCTAAGCAGTGCTTTCTATATGGGATGGCTTTGGCTCCTTTAATAACAAGCCTGGATGAAATCTTTATGAGCAAAGGGGATTTCTTTCAGATGGATTATCCTGTGCTGCTAAATTAATATATAAATATTATCCAACTAGTCTTTTAGTGAATTTAGTATTTGCAGTGCTTTTAAAAATTAGTTCTTGATATTATATCCATATTCCACTGACTAAAATTGCCTGTCATTTTAATCTTTTCTTGCACAGAAATCATTAGCACTTCAGAAGGGTATGATTAACATATCGTAAAATGTTTTTTATACATGTAATCTGACCAACTAGGTCAAACTAGGATGATGTTGTCAAACTAGGTGAAGCTAGGATGGCATTACTCTTTAGATGTCTGAATTCCAACAGAACAACTCAGTAAACTTCCGGGGAGAGGGATTTAACCAGGAGCATTTGGCAGGTGATTACCAGCTATCTCACAAGTCTCACACAGAAAGGATGTGGAGTGTGGAGAAACCATTTCTAAAGAAGGATCCTCTTAGTATTTAAACCCATGAAGAGAGCAAAGCTAAAATTCTTTTTAGGTGATTGTTCAGTTATTGTAACAAAATCCACAGACAAAGAAAGTTCATCTGAATATCTGCATTATGTAAACTCTAATTTTTGAGGAGACAGAAAAGATGTCTTGTCACGTTGACATGTTCCTAACGATGACACTGACATCAGATCTTGATCTTTTGGTGGTCCTTACAGATGGTGAGTAAAATCCTAAAGTGGTGCAATGGGAGCAGAGAGACGGGTAGCTTGTGCCAAGTTTCAGTTTAGAAAATGCAACAGAATGATTTGACAATAGCAGAATACTTAATTCAAAGTGTTATAATAGTGCCAGAAAGCATAACTTCACAGCCTACAGAAGCATTATTTCCATCTGCTAATTTTGTGTTACCTGTGCATTTATTCCCATTTCTACTATGGCCACAGACACAGCATTTTCCAGAAGGGACAAGTAATGTAACAGGATGATAGATTGTCTGAGAAGCATTTATTGCAAGGGAAGATGTCTGTTTCATATTTATTAATACCTGCATGCATTTAAGCATTTCAGTGTGAAAAATGAATGATATTTGAAAGCACATGAGAAGTTACTTATTGGTATTAACACATGGGTTTCAACTTGCCACTTAAATCCAACATAATTTAATGATTACCAGACAAATCTCAAGCATTAAAAATTATGCTTTGCTTCTTAGGCCTTTAAAATTGTAGTGGATTTGCAGTAACATGTAGTTAGCTCTGTCTAATGTCAGCCACAACTTCTGACATTATCTATGGACATGCAGAACTTCTCTCAATTACAGGAAAAAACAAGGCAAGTGTCTTTCTCCTTTTAATATCTCTGTTTATAAAGCTGACATTGCAGGGTGCCTGGAAATGCAAGCTCAGTCCACTTAAAACATGAGAACGTACTGAAGAATTTGACAAAGTTATTATACAGCATGGGAGCATGTATAATTGTGATATATTAATCCTGCTAACAGAAAAGCATGGAATTAATTTTAATGTGACATTTGGTAGTACATTTTATAAGGATGCCCAGAGAACATTTATAATATTTCTCTTATGTAAAATTTATGAATAGTTAACCACATTGGAAAAAAATAATGACTAATGTTTAAAAATTTATTGTTTCACAAAACCTGTGTGTAGATTTTCAATTGCAGAATCAGGATTATGCAGTAAATGTTTTACAGCTATCACCACCAGAAGTGAAGAATGGATATATGCAACCAAATCTGATGCATAATGTAAATTGTATCATTTCACAATTTGTTCTTTCTAACAATTTTTAGCTGAATTAGAGCATATATTTCAAGAAAACGTGTAATCTTAATTTAGAAATTTCAAGCGATGGGCAAATCTCTCATTCCTTCCATACCTTTTTCATTTGTGAATTACATCCAGCTCAACAAAAAACTTTGAAAATAGCTAAGGCTGTAACACCCAACTAAAATTTGTCTTGATAACAAAGTTGAATGTTACTTTGTCAATTAAATCTTATTTTTAAGATATGATCTTATTTTTAAGACTCTTCAAATAACATACTTATGGCATTTGTGATATTTCAGAATACAATAGGATCTGTCAAATCTGACAGCCTGGCAGGTGATGTTGTTGCAGCTCCATGTCCCCAGGTCCACCTTGTAGCGCAGTTGGACCTAGACATGTATTTCCAATAGGAATAGATGGAAAATGTGGCCTAATCCTGCCCCACTCATGGCAATTTCCACTTACTAGGAAATACACATATACCTGTACTTATATATAGAACCACAGGATGATTTTGGCTGGAAAAGACCTTTT
>VZTU01009261.1:0-12741 GCA_013400835.1 Zapornia atra
AAGGTTGTTTTATTTGGAACAAACGTGCGGGGAAAGGGGGGAAGAAAGAAAAAAGGGGGTGAAAAAGAGAGATAGAGAGAGGAAGAGAGAGTGGAAAGAGGAAGAGGGGTGGGGGGAGGCTATATCTGCCACCACGAGGCTATGGCATTCCATCCGATGGCAGAGTATTCTTCAGTTTCTCTGGGTCAGATGGAAGAGGAGAGAGTTCCCTCGTTTGTCCCTAGATGTCTTCGTTCTCCATTTCTTCCCTTCCCTCATGCTGCTTCCTCCACCTGTTCCTTTTCCATGGCTGAAAGCTCCCTTTTTGTAGCGATACAGATCCTTTGTCTCGCTACAGGCTTCTACCTGGCCTGTGGGAATGCTTCAGGGTGGATGACAGAATGTCCAATATGTGAATGGCTCACAATGTGTGCTCCTGATAGGGGAATGCTCTCCTGATGTGTGAATGGTTCCTGATGTCTCTCCTGATGTATATCTTCTGGGTGGCTTATTGAATAGTCATTAGGTCCTTGGAAGCCGGAGCCTGACGGGTGGTGATGTAGTGTGTTAGGAATGAGGTTTGGTTAGGGGAGAGGAGAAGAGAGGGGGGAACAGTTCTGTTGGCAATTGGTAAGGCATATTTCCAGTACCTTACACTGAGGGTGCCCCTTCATACAGAACATTTATGAAAATGTCAAACAGGACTGGACCCAGTACTGCTCCCTGGGGTATATCACTAGTCACTGGCTTTCAACTAGACTTGCACCACTGATCACCACCCTCTAGGACTAGCCATTCAGCCAGCTTTAAATCCGTCTCACTAACTGCTCACCCAGCCCATACGTTAAGAATTTCTCTACGATGATCTTATAGAAGACAATGTCAGAGGTCTTACTGAAGTCCAGGTAGACTATATCCACTGTTCTCCCTTCATCTGTCAAGCCAGTCATTTTACTGTACTATAGATGGCTATCAGGTTGATCAAGCATGATTTCCTCTTGGTGAATCAATGCTGACTGCTCCTGATGATTTCCTTGTCTTTCATCTGCCTCTATGTGATTTCCAGGATTTATTCTGTCACCTCCCCAGGGAGCAACACAAGGCTGGCAGGACTGTAGTTCCCTGGGTTGTCCCTCTTGCCCTTCTTGAAGATAGGAGTGACATTTTCTTTCCTTCAGTCCTTGAGCACTTTCTCAGTCACCATGATCATTGGAAGATAATAAAGAGTGACCTTGCAATTATATTAGCCAGCTCCCTCAGCAAGTACGCCGATGANAATGCTGACTGCTCCTGATGATTTCCTTGTCTTTCATCTGCCTCTATGTGATTTCCAGGATTTATTCTGTCACCTCCCCAGGGAGCAACACAAGGCTGGCAGGACTGTAGTTCCCTGGGTTGTCCCTCTTGCCCTTCTTGAAGATAGGAGTGACATTTTCTTTCCTTCAGTCCTTGAGCACTTTCTCAGTCACCATGATCATTGGAAGATAATAAAGAGTGACCTTGCAATTATATTAGCCAGCTCCCTCAGCAAGTACGCCGATGATACAAAGCTGGGAGGAGAGGCTGACACGCAGGAACACTGCGCTGCCATCCAGCAAGACCTGAACAGGCTGGAAAGCTGGGCAGTTAGAAATCGGTTGAAAGCAAGTGTAAAGTCTTGCACCTGGGAAGGAACAACCATTTGTATCAGTACAGGCTGTGGGATGACCTGCTGGAGAAGAGCTCAGTGGAGAAGGACCTGGGGGTCCTGGTAGATGACCGGTTGGCCATGAGCCAGCAGTGTGCCATGGTGGCTAAGAGAGCCAATGGGATCCTGGGGTGCATCTAGAGGAGTGTAGCCAGTAGGTCAAAGGAGGTGATCCTCCCCCTCTACTCTGCCGTGGTCAGGCCCCACCTGGAGTATTGTGTCCAGTTCTGGGCTCCTTGGTTTAAAAAGGACACGGATCTCCTGGAGAGAGTCCAAAGAAGGGCTACGAAGATGATTAGGGGCCTGGAGCATCTCCCCTATGAGGATAGGCTGAGTAAGTTGGGACTCTTCGGCCTTGAGAAGAGAAGACTAAGGGGGGACCTAATTAAAGTCTATAATTATCTTAAGCAGGGGATGCAGGGGGAATCAGCCAGCCCCTTTTCGGTGGTCTGTGGGGATAGGACAAGGGGCAACGGCTGCAAGTTGGAGCACAGGAAGTTCCGCACCAACATGGGGAAGAACTTTTCACAGTGAGGGTGACAGAGCCCTGGGACAGGCTGCCCAGGGAGGTGGTGGAGTCTCCTTCTCTGGAGATATTCAAGACCCGTCTGGACACCTATCTGAGTGATATGTCCTAGGGAGCCTGCTTTGGCAGGGGGGTTGGACCCGATGATCTCTTGAGGTCCCTTCCAACCCCTACGATTCTATGATTCTATGATTTGTGGGTACCTCCCCTCAGGGGCCATGGACTACGTATGTTCAGTTTGCTTAAGTATTCCCTAACTTCATTGTCTTCCACCAAGGCTACATGGATTATTATGAGCTAGAAATAGCACTGACACTTAACTACAGGAAAAAAAATAGATGAAAATGCTTATCTGTTACACGTCTACCCTTGTAAACCCATAAGCTTTTCTCATAAATATTGATTTCCAAACTATTATTCACAACCTCCCAACAGACTTTCTGGTCACATGATTCACTGCAGCAGTTGATTTCTTTTTCCTCTGCTTCTTCCCACAGTCCCTTTGGATGATCCCATGGACATCAGGGTTCTTACGGGTTTTTTATTTTTTGCTCTGTGTTCTAGTTTGATCTGTTCCCATATGTTTCCAGACTGAAGGAGAAGTGTTCTAGCTCTGATGCCAACAGAGACACTCCCATCATCAAAAGTGTTAAAGCTTGGGAGCCATCAAAGAGCTAGGGTCAAGTTTTCAATGAAATTAACAACAAACCTCAAGACTAACTTAACAGTCTGGTAATAGAAAGTGGAGATCTCATGGTAGGACCTGGTGATGAAGGACTATATCTTTATAAAAGGAATAAACAGGGACTAGGAGAGCAAAAAGACTATGCGGGAACAAGATATCCCTAAGTTCATTAATGCAAAGGGGCCACCAACTCATAGTGTCTGTATTTGCAGTACTCTCTAGGGTGAACTAAGGTCAAAAGACCTACTTTATAAATAAAATAGTCAACAAAATGTAACTAAAGCAACCCTTCTGAGTTGTCGAATCAGTCATATTTCAGGAGACACCATACGGACATGTCTTCTCTCTGGCATTGATTTTTCTGCATTTGTTAAAACATACTTGTTTTATGCAGGATCTAATGGTGTAAGATGTAGTCATTTAAGACATTATCTTAAGTAGTCTCACAAAAATGGGCAGAAGGACCTGTGTCCTCCTTCATCTAGAAAAGCAAGTGGAGGAGCTGTCCTGCTGTAGAGATTAGGACTTGTTTATCTCAAAAGGAAGAGGCAGAAGAGAGTTCTGTGGTTTCTGTTTCATACAGGGTTAATCTTTGCTGTAATATTTAGGGAATGAGGGTGGAGAAAACCTTTGTTTTATCTTTTCCAATTTACTTTTATGACTAATGTCAGGAACGCCTAACTTTTCAGGTAGGGCAGTCTTTTTAACATGACAGAAAAACAAATAAGCTGATATATCAGAAGCTGACAACAAAATACAGCTAGGTCATTAATAAAGCCACCTGTATAAATGAAAATATTTTGATTTGTGGAGAGATTTTAGTACACAGGGTAGGCCTTTATCTGTCATGTCCAAAAGCTCTTGAGAGAGGAGTACAGACATACAAGGATAACAGGATTACATTGCCATTTTCAATTCATTTTTACATATTTGCAGGCAATGAACCTCCAAGTGTTACTCAGGGTACCCAAAGCACGAAGGAGTTGAATGTTAGATGCAGTAAGTGCCTGAAACAAAACGGATCTACAGGCTACCCATCAGGAAACAAGCACTAGTAACACTAGCTGTGCTAGGAGTAACTAAACCACGGTAAATGAGAGAAAAGAATAAAAGAGTTACTGTGCTGGTTCAGATAGAAAGTATGCCAGTGTCCAGAACTAAAGCATGGGAAAGGCATTAAGAACAGAACATACAGTAATATGTTCCCACTCTTATGTCCAGCAATTTCCAAATTAGGCATTTCAGAGACAAGAAAAGCTTTATGCTCCTCTCTTAGTATGTGAACTACTTCAAAGTAGATAAAAATTATTTTTAAAAGTACAGCTGGAGATAAATGAGGCGTTTCTCCTCATGGTGTTGGAGATAGGCACCTCTGATGCCATTAGCTGTCACATGAAATGTGGGATGTCTTAGCTAGGTTTTGCCTAGCAATAGAAACAGGCATAGACACAGTCATAGACACTGGGGACTTAGCTATTTTACAGTAGCTCTCGCCTACATAGTCACTCTATCCTGACACACAAACGATATCACTGCAACAGCGTGTCAATGCAAGGAGCTATTCTGAAAGAGCAGCAACAGAACATTTCACTTCACAATGGTTGTGGTTGCCAATCTTCCCACAGAGAAAAATATCTTAAATAATTTCTTTATCAGACACATAATTTGTGAATAAAGGATGGCTTTCAGAAAGGCATCCATTTAGTTGATGGCCAGAGGGCTGGAGCACCTCCTATATGAAGAAAGGGTGAGAGAGTTGGTGTTGTTCAGGGTCCAAGATTTTATTTCAGCCTTCCAGTACCTGAAGGGGCTTACAGTAAAGACAGAGGGACTTCTTCCAGAGCAATGTAGGTAGGACAGTGTAGGTAGGACAAGGGGTTATGGCCTCAAGATGAAGGAAGGAAGATTTACATTGGATATTAGCAATTCTTCCCTACAAGGGTGGTGAGGCACTGGAGCAGGTTGCAGGCTGTGGATGCCCCATCCCTCACAAGTGTTCAAAGCCAGGCTGGATGGAGCTTTGGGCAACCTGGACTAGTGATCGAATTGGAATTAGTTGATCTTTAAGGACTTTTCCTATGTAAACCTATGTAAAATTTCCTATGTAAAATTTGAAACATTTCAAATTATGGAGAATCTGATGGAACCCATGGTAAATTCTGCCATTAGTTGGCCATTCTCAGTATCTAGAAATTGACACTTCTTTGCAGTCTTCACTAGTTCCTCATGTTTCCATTTTATTTTTATTGACCTCCTCTTTTTTATCATCTTATGAGTAGAATACAGCAAGTAGGGTATCACAGGGCTAACCAAGAGGAACTGAAGTTTAACTCAGGAATAATCCCATTTAATTAGAGACATAATCACCTTAAGTATATGCCCTTCATTATTATAGTATCAGACATGACAGAATATTCCCTCAGAATTTACAACTTCTGTTGATAATCCTTTAAATAGCTAACAATTTTAAATAATTGCTAATAGCTAAGTATTTGCTAACGTAAATTTTTTTAAACTTTTCATTTAGATTCTTACCATATCTCTATTTTTAATTTCCTTTGGGGGTTTTCTCTTAATTTTTTTCTCTTATTATCTGTCACATTTTAGAAATTGTGCCTACTTATTCCTTATGCTAAGCTTTGACTTCATCTTATGGATTTCTAATAACTATTTTATAGTTAGTTTTTAATCATTCCATTTTCTTTTCTCAAATCTCTGTTCCCTACATTTTATAAACCTTTTTTTCTTCTCTGTTCATTCCCTCAATTATATTTCTTTTGATTATTTTATTTTCCTCTCCCTTTTTTTTTTCATTTCATATCTGATATTCTATTCCATATATTATATGCATATGACAAAGTAAATGTATATTCATGGAAACTATTCCACTTCTATCCATCCTCATACACCAGCCTCATGTTATCTACATGATGTGAAAAGTGCAAAGAAGCAAACTATAATAATGTCTGCATTTTCCAAGTTATTCGCTTCACTAGTAATTCAGCTTTAGGGATGTGTAAACACTTACTAGATGTGCTGTGTGTCAGAGTAACAAAGCCTTTGTTATTTGCTCAGCAGAGCTAATTATATTTTCAAGGACTGCTTTCTGACTGCTGGTGTTCAGAAAGAAAAATCAGATTTATATTTTTTTCCCCCCAGGAAAAAAATCTCTAAGATTTTCTCTAATATTTTCAGAAAGAAAAAATTATAAGGGTGTTTTTTTTTTTAATATGAGTATTTCATATCATTCATATCCTCAATATCACAAACTGGAAACAAAGCACAAGTATTGCAACACTACACAGTCTAGAGGAAGTTTACTTTGATTCAGGTAAGACTATTCAGAGTGAATGAGGTTTAGGTTCTGAAAAGACACCTTCACAGGTCTTTTGCGCAGTTTTAAATTATTTTTTAATTGTTTTTTAAAAGTAACTGCAGTTACAAACTTACAACTTGTTGTCACCAAGTCATGGTTTGCTAACTGAGCTGCTGACCCTAGGGCTGCCATATTTCTTCTTCGGATTTACAAAATGTAGGTGTCTTCTATCCAGACCAAAATGGTAGAAAGGAAAAAAAGACTACATCTAGGAAAACCCAGACAGATGGTAACGCTGGCTATAACTGGTCGTGTTGTATGCCCTCAGTCCACTCCAACTGAGAAGTAAAACATGTCAGTTTAAACCACTTCCATCAAGGTTTAGATACCAGGGAAGCAGATGGACCTTCAGGATACCAGCAGCCTTGTTTATTGTCAGGCCTGACTTTAACAGTTCATTAAGCATATGCTTAGCTTCAGGCACAAGTGCACGAGTGGTCCCATGGATCACAGTGGGTCTATGTGTCCAGCTTAAAATTAAACACATACTGAAATATTTTGTCCAACAAGGGTAGAATTATTGTTCTGTTTAAGGCTGCAGTGTGTGCAAACTGCTTCATGAAATGAAAGCTTAAGCCTGTGGGTTAGCACATCCTTTACTTAAGTATTTAAAAATATTTATGTAGTCACATAGATGTCAATCATTCCATTCATATGCTTAGTGCTAAGCATGTGTGGAAATGATTTCCTCCACTGGCCCTAACGCATAAGCTAATCCAAGTGACACCACCAGTAAGCACTGTGGTCTCAATTTACCTGCTTAGTGGTAAGAGCCTGAAGAAGTAGTTTAGACTTCATGGCTGTATATAAACAAAACTAAACCAAAATATATTGAGAAGTCTTCCAGTCACATGGAAAGGTGGCTGATGCCAGGACCTCTTTGGACAGAGGTTCTGTGCCCATTCAAGGCAACACTTTTCATAACACTTTTCATCAACATAAATAATACTCAAAAGACATCCAACCTACAACACACCTGTGAGGTAGGTGTCACATCGAGCTTACAGACATGCTGGCTGAGACCAGAAATGGATACCTGGATAGTCCATGAAGGTGAACAAGAAATCAGTAGCTATCCACAGTTCTGACTTGATCCATGAAGCTGACTAGTATACTTTCTTTCTGACTTCAATAGGCAACCATAGCAGCAGTAGTAGTATGGGTTCAAATAAGCAGAACAATCTTTTGTGTGCCATAGGTTGGTGGACTATCAGCACTTTGAAGAGTCCATTTGAACTCAAGATGCTCTAATTCAATTTGTAACCAAGCTAATAGTGTCTGATACTGCACTGACACTACTTAGTACTGAGATTTGTGGCACTGTGAGCAGTTCAGTAAGTACATGCCCAAGGCTATTACCACAATATCGGTAAGATATCTATACTCTGGACTTCATCTATATGTGTAGATATTGTTTCAAGATAATATCTTAAATTCTGCAATTTCCCTATTGTCCAACAAAAAGCTTTCTCAGTCAACCATCTAATATATTAACAATTCTTTAATTGGAGGGAGGTGTCATCCTTATTCTACAGGTAAAACTGTACAGGTTACATCCCAATCCTGCTTCTTGAGGAAGCACAGGCCTTTGGTTTCTCAATATTCTGCTTTAGCCACTAGACTTCTGTCTTTCAAAGACTTTCCTTCAACATTAATTAGAGACGGAACATGTGACCTTCTTTATTATTTTGCTTTTTTGCACTAACACCTCATTTCCAGCCTTTCCTGCTCACCCCCACTGTGTCTTATTGTTTGGGAAATAATTTATATTGATTAATACAAGTTTTCCACATGCAATATACAGTACAAGGAAATCAACCTTACATTGAGGCTTCACAATACAGTGTTAATAACCCTACTGGCTGGAAGTTAGCCAACTAGCTAATCATTACTGCATGAGCATAGGCACCTCACAGCATGTCATATCATTGAGGTAATAAACAATAGATTTGTTAATCTAGTATGAAAGCATTATCAGTTCTCTTTGCTTTGCAACCACTTCAAAATCTTCTCTAAGCTTTTCTACAGATCTCTTACATTGCAGCAACATCTCATCACTTGTGTTTTACAAAACAAGAAACTCTGGGAAAAATGATGTATGAATGTATATCATTCCATTCTTTCTTTTCACTGGTCTTCTCTTCCAAGTGGAAAAGCAGAGAGTTACAAAATTGATGTTTGGGGTTTTTCTTCTGCTTAGGGACCGTTTTTTATTTTTCTTACTTACCATAACGCTCATAATGCATATAGTTCAATGAAACTCATAACTAAAAAGCAATGTTTCTTTTATAGTTGTCTGACTGTAATTCCAAAAATTATCTTCTGGTTATGTATTAATTATTATTTAATAATATTTTGTAGATTGAAGTTTCCAGATTGTGTCAGGCACGATAGATGACAATCTTTTGTACTTAACTACAAAAATATCTGTTAGCAATAAACTGATTTCTCTTATCTCCATATTAAATGGCATGATAAAGCTACCTTATTATTCATTGTTGTTTTCAGCCATGCTAAGGTAAGAACAACCCATCTGTACCTAGGGGGAAAAATCAGAGTGATCTGAAAGACATATATAACTTAAACCATATAATGATTTGATAGTTTTTGATAGTAAAATTGGATGAGAACATATGTTACAGAATTTGCAAACCAGTCATCAATGACATTTTGCTAACACAGTGGGAGAGAAGGAGTAATTAACACTTTTGTTGCAGGAAGAAATGTTCATTATACCTGTTTTTTTATTGCTAATGGCAGATGGAAAAAAAACACCCAAAGAGGTCACTGAGATCTATTCTTCTGATAAAGTTTCCTCTACTGGTTTACTCTATCTCAATTTATTCCCAAAAGTGTTCTTTATCATGTTTAATAGGAGCCAGTCAGTTTATCTTTGAGTAGAACAATGCACATATATTTATGCCTACTCGTTACATTTATATTTCAGGTACGTAGGCCTCTCCCCTGTGATACTTGGACTTTAAAGTGATGGAGACAGACTGGGATCTGAGGCACCTGACCTTCAGGGGACTAGAAGTATCAGTGCTTTGGTCAGTGCTTGCAAGTCTATTCCCAGCGGTGCCATCGCCTTGGCCACTTCAGCTCCCTGTCTAACCATCTGGGCTGCAGGGAATATGCATCCCACACAGTGTGGCAGCTCCTTCTCTGACACTTTTCCCTCAGCCTCATATGCAATGTGAAAGCCATGGCAGTAGGTTTCTTCCTTTGGTTTCCCTGGACTTTAATGCTGTACAGGAAAATCTACACTTCTGCGTTTTAATTCCCTGGAATATATTTCCTGGAAATTAGCTGTTTAGAAACTGGTTTCTTATCTTCTAGCTTCTTTCCAGATTTCCAGTTCCTCTCTTCTCATCCTTTAAAGGTCCCTTCCAACCTAACACATTCTATGATTCTAGTAAGGCTTTTAAGGAACTATATTTCTGCACTCCCATTTTGTATTAAATGTCTTTGCTAGGTCTACCTTTGTTAACCTAGAATTACCTCCTTGTTCCAAGAACAGTGCTTCCAGTGGAACGATTTACAGACCAAATGACAACATGAGGGGAGTCAGAGCAGGAGAACAGACTTTTATTAAGTGATCTTGTCGGGCAGGTGTTTGCCAAAGTTGGTAAAGTGAACAATTTTAGTCCAGACTTTTGTAACAATACATAGCCTTATAGCAATCTGTAAGACCAGTAACTCAATGGCATGTGAGTTTTGGATTACCTCATGCACTAAAGTTTTGTATTATCTCACTTTCATCCTTACATGTGGAAGGTGAACTGTTTATTTTGCTAAGGATAGATAGCCCTGGATTTGATACCTATATTTTTGATTAATTGCTACGAAATAGATACTGATGCAGATAGAATCCTTTAACACTGGAGGTGCTGACACTGCTAGGCTAAAAAGTTGAGGGGAGTTAGATCTGTATGTACTTCCTCCTTTTTCATATAAAGCTGTAAGCAGTGCAGTGTTCTGAGACAACATTCCTTTTACTTATCCAACACAAATGTCATTAACAGTGAACTGTCGAGTCAGATTCTTTCCCTTTTTCTGACCAGATTTGACCTTGTACTGGGACATTTTTTGTGATGGAGAGCAGAACCAAAACTGTCATACTGCTCTGAGAAGTTTTGGATTTGGTCAGTAGGCATTTTCCAACAGTATCGCTGTTTGTGTGGGTGTTGGGGTTTTTTTATTAATACCTGAGAACTTTGTTCCATCTATGAAAAAATGTCTATGAATGTCCTAGAGGCAAAGAGATAGACAAAAAAGTAGGGTTATGGGAGCAGTTCCCTTGCAATCCTATCCCACTATCAGAAATGCACTCAGTCAGTGGAGCTGCGGCAAAATCAGGCCAGGCTTTTTAAGTCTGCAAAAGAGAGAAGGCAGGTTGACTTTCAGATGCTTGGGGGAGTCTGCAAGGCTTGCAATTGGAAAAGTAATCTTTATACTTGAGCACGATGACAAGATGTAACCAATAAAAACTGAGCCATCATCCCCCTTCTGGGCTGTTTTTAGAGTCGGTTTTCAAAGTAGAGCAACCATTCTTCAGAGCAATTTAAAATAAAATGGCAGCGTGCCACCGACTTTGTCCCACCAGCATGAATCTTACTGAGATCTCCTCAACAGGCCATTTTAAAAGGAATTATAAAATACAATGAGTCACAAAAAGGCCTACTTCAAAGAGATTCCAATCACGATGAGGTGCCGATTTGTTACTGTAATTTAATTCCTGCAAGTAATTAATTCTGCAAAGACAGGAAGGACAGAGTGTCAATCCGGGGGCAGGCAGAGGTCTTTCTGGCAAAATACCAGCCATTCAGTTCTTTGGCAGGAATCCCCGTGTTTCTTTAGAAGATACCCAGGACATGTAAAATTAACACCTTGAAATTGAAAGGAAAAAAATGGAACAATACAAAATAATCACCAATGAAATAGCTTTACAGCTGCTATTTAAAGTTCCTTTATTTTGCCCACAATGTTGTTCAGACAGATATTTATAAACTCCTGAAGAGCCAAGGAGCTTCATTCCATTTGTTAACGTGTACATGGCTATACCTGCCTACCTAACAGCAGACCAAAGTATATCTCTCACCTCCCAAGTGTTGTTGCAACAAGCTATTGGAATCATGTTTCTTCCTTAATTTCTAAATATTTTTTTTAAAAAACCAAAACCCTACCAAAAAAAAAAAATCAAACCAAACCAAAAAACCCACATCCAAACCCTACTATTTTTATTGGTAGGCTCAGATAAATCTTGCAGAAGTTACACACACGAAAAAAATAAAAACTCAACAACTCCATGAAAAAGAGATATGCTTGATGACATGATGGTCTGTCTGATATAGAATTTAGTTTAGTAGAACATTAAATATATAATGCACCTGCTGCCTAGGATAGCCTGGAGTGATCCCCAGTATAATTTCAAGGAAATCACTAAATTCACACCAAAATTTGAGACAGGGAACCTAGCAAAGATTTGCTATTCCTGGTCTTGACATTAAAGCCAGTGTTTTCATGTAGAGTGCTTTTCAGCCCAAATAACTAGTTGTGTGAATGGCTTTATAGAAAGGCTTTTAAAAAAAACCTCAAAATATACAGGCTCTGCAGTTTCTAGATTCTATTAATAAACATGTATGACTTCAAATGTTGTTTTCTTTTAAGATTTTTTCCAAAATGACAGTAGCAGTATCAAATGAGAACGCTTTCAGGCCAAGCTAGCGTCTTCAGGGGCTAATTTGTTGTTTGTGATAGAGACTTTCATTTTTCAGGCAAAAAGTGGAAAACAAAACTGAAAAATCATATTGTACAATGAAATTTTCTTTCTCTTACCATAGAACAGTAAAACCTTCTCAGTAACGGCAGTGTTACGGAAGAATACCTGAGGTGTGCATCATGGGGGAGTCTGGCACACTGGATTTTGCCAGGCTGGTCAGAATTTGTTGATATAGTCATATTTCTGAGTACTGTTATTGTTAATAACAGGTGCTAGTATTCTTTTCTTCCATCTCATCCAGTCTTTGTATCTGTATATTATGAATTTCTGTCTATTTGTTCCTATATCCAGAGTGTTTGTGTCTTTACTGTGAGTTTTCACAGAGTGGTTAGTGTAATGAAATTGAAGTTTCTTGTCTAGAGCTTCACTACAATTAACAAAGAAATGCTGATAAACAATATTAAAAGTGAGTGGTAATCTATTCTACCCATGAAATCAGGTGAAGCGTAAGGATAATGCTAAGGGAATTATTCCCCACCTCCATATGTATATGGCAAAAATAGTATTTTATTTTGTTTAATTAGTGCAGCCAGCTATAGACAGATGTGTCAAAGTGTGTCCCCATATGGACATTAAGTGGCAAACATGCCAGTCTTGTATGCCTAGTGCTGGACCCGTAAATAAAACAATCCATACTTTCTACAGACCCAAACCCACATTCTCCTCACAATGAAACGAGTCGCAAGAGATGCAGGAATAAATATTT
>VZTU01009261.1:12773-68368 GCA_013400835.1 Zapornia atra
AGTAAATCATCTACTCAGGTGCCTCATTACAGAGGTAGATGCCTACCTTTGGACTTTCACGTATGATTATCTGGCCATTAGAGCATGATAGGCTGGGTGTTTTTAGAAGCCTTTGATGAAGCACTTGGAGACTTCTACGCAGGCTGTTGCCATCAGATCAGCTTTACCTGCAAATCCAGTGACTCCTTTGAGAAACTGAAACAGATCTGAGAGAGAGAACTCTCTTCTTTAAAAGTCATGTTGTCTCTTCCCCAGTACGTCTCCTGTAAACAAAGTTTTTGGTATACCTTTCCTCCCTCCACCCCCTCCCAGTGAACAAAGCAGCACAGAATTCATTTTGCTTCTCTACATGGCTTTATTTCCTTTGAGTTTTCCTTTACTATATCCATCATCTATTGGCCCTACAGACTATCTCACAAGTCCTGCCTCTGATGTGTTTGAAGAGAATTCATTTTTAGTTCTTACGCCTTTAACAACCTGCTCTTCAGAACCCTTTTTGGCTTGCCTTATTGTGTTTAACACCTACTTGCCAAAGCTTTTCTTCTTTTTCTTCTTTTTTTTTCTTTTTTCTATTTTCCTTACTTGAACAGAACTTCAATTTGGAAGTTATAATTCTTACATTTAATAACGTCCTTCATCTCATCATTAACTTCGCACTGCTTAAAACACACCAATCTGGGTCGGGGGGCAGGAGGAAGGATCCTGTCTTTCCTGAGTCTGTTATGATAGTTAGCATATATTTGCTGATTCCATGACAGCATCTTTAAACTATTCCTGTGATATTTCCAAGAATTTTAACAGTGTTTTACCATTTGAATCTCTCTTATTTTTTTCTTTCATAAGCTTCACCATTTCTACACAATCCTTTCTTTTGAATATAAACAGTGCCAGAGTTTATGTCTCTATCCTGAGACCCACTTTGGTCCCCTTCACACCTGAAAGTAAATCCAGAACAGGCACTTGATAATATAGTCTTAATGCCAGACTTTTCCTCTGTAAGTCTGGCATAGGTATCCTGAGTTAGATGGTGATAGTAGTTGTCTTATTTATCTGACCTGACTCTAAGCTGTCCTTTATGCACAGGACCAATGCTCCACCAGTAGAATTGTTTTTTCTACATTTCTGTACCCTTGTATTATAGAATGCTTCTGATTATATTCGTTCTACAAAGTTTTTATATGCCTATTATGTCAAATCCTCAAGGTAAATTACTCAAAGTAGAACAAAGCACTGAGACTCAACATATACAAGTAGCTTTTTTCCCCAAGGCCTTACACGGATGTCAAGCTTCCTCTTGATTTTATACAGAATGCTGTTTTGTTTGACACTCCTTTTGGCTCAGACGATGACTTTAGAGGAGTTCTCCTTTGTCTTTGGAACAAAGATGCTGGGGAAAAAAGTTAAGAAACAAGATTTGTTTTCAAGCCCTGGACTTGAGGAGATACTGGGATAATCACCAACCTTTTAAAGGAATAGAAGAACATTCCTGTTAAAGGTCGGGGGTATTGAGAATGTCAAAGAAAAAATAAAAAATTTATGACCTGGTAGGCAGAAAGCATTTTTCAGTATTATTATTAATGGGTCAAATATACAAGTAACTAACAGGAAATTTGAATTCTAAAATAAAATCAGACATACAGAAAACAAAACAGTCCCTAAATGTTTGTTGCAGACAACATCAGAGCAAATTCCCAGTGAGCAATGTTTCTATTGAAGTACGCATGTTTTGATCAGAGATCTCAGCATAACTTGACTCCAACTGTAGCTGTAGGCTTCTACACAGCAAAGAAGAGAATTTATGGATAGATAATATATGCAAAGTATTATTTTTTTCTGGAAACAAAAGAGCAGCTCTATATATAGTCTGAGTAAACAAACAAGAATAGGATACTAGAGACTACAAGATGGAAATGGGACGTTGCATCCATATTTAAGTTGCTCTAGTCATACAATAGTAGTGGAATTCTGTAGTCTGCTTGCAATGGGACCCAGATAAAACCCAGACTTAATTAACTCCACACCAATAAAGCCAAACTAAAGCAAATCAGGAAGAGAGATGACCTCTCCGTAGAGTAGAAAGAACCATAAAAGATGGAGAGGGAACCTAAGTGCTGGACAAGGGACATGGACTATGAAGCACAGGGTCAGAAAGAAAGTGGGGGCACTGACGATAAGGAAGGCTCCAGTGTTTTGTAAAGGTATGTGATACAAACAGATCCCTTTTGCTATAAAATGTAATGGAGAAAGGTGCTGGAGCACCTCTCCTATGAAGACAGGCTTAGACAGTTGTGCTGGTTCAGCCTGGAGAAGAGAAGGATCCACAGAGACCTTATTGCAGTTTGCCAGTACCTAAAGGGAGCTACAGGAAAGTGGGAGAGGGACCGTTTGTCAGGGAGCATAGTGATAGAACAAGGGGTAATGTGTTGGATCTGAAAGCAGGTAGGTTTAGACTAGATATTAGGAAGAAATTCTTTAATGTGAGGGGGATGTTGAGGCACTGAGGTTTCCCAGAGAAGCCATGGATGCCCCCTGCTTGGCAGTGTTCAAGAACAGGTTGGATGGGGCTTTGGGCAACAAGATCTAGTGGAGGGTGTCCCTGCCCATGGCAGGGTGGTTAGAACTAGATGATCTTTGAGGTTCCTTCCAACCCAAACCATTCTATGACTCTATGATAACCTTTTTATTTCCTTTTTTATTGTGGTCTGCAAAATACTTATAAACTTTAAAAGCCTGAGAAGGCCAGACCTAGTTTTTCGACCAATGCTTCACCTGCAGCATTTCAGACGTCCTATTCTTTTCTGCAGTGGTAGCAACACCTAACCTTTTTTCTTCATAATTTGAAGTTAAATCTGTCACATTTACAGGGAAAGACTTTTGTCCCCTACCTGATTTTTTAAGAAGACTTTTTCATTAACCATGTGATTTAAGGTTTTCTTTATTTTCTAATGGACCAGCATCCATCTCAAAATTGCATCACCTACTTTTCTTTCTACCATTACCTTCTAATTGCTCATGATCTTCACTGATGTGAAGTATTTTACTGTCTGCCAAGAACCAAAGGCAAAGAGAAAACATACCAAGACATCCTTGAAAGTTGAGGAGAGGAGGGAAATCTAAATAAGGTAGAAATGGGAAGCAGACAAGTATTTTCAGGCCAGCAGAAGACAGACAACAGGTCTTTAGAACAAGGGTTCTCTATGTCCAAAGTAAATACCAAATACTTCTGACTTTTGGTAAATAAATCGATGCTGATATTCCACTTTGACAGACCTGAAATACAGAGTAAGTAATTAACCTTCAGCTTGTCAGAACTGCTACTTAGTCATCACCATCAGAGTCACTAAAGGTATAAACCCCAAAGGAAAATATCATTCTGCTCCTGTCACTCTCATTTGTGGACCGAGTCACACAATGAAAGTTTTTCTAAACTCATTTCAGATGAAGAATGGTGCCTTTACCGTTGGTTTAATGGAATAATGAGCAAGTTAAAAGGTCTTGGTGTAATATTTGAGTTTCAGATTTAATTTCAGTAGGATCATTCTTCCTCTCTGCAATTGGCTGAGAGCTTTCCAAGTTTTCCTGATTGTCATTTGAAATTAAAAGCCTTGTCAGGTTGTAATGAGTCCAGAAAGGGATATTCAGGTCCTGATACTGTATACTTGAACTTATGCCTTTTGAAACAGCACGTTGCTCTGTTGAACACATTTTTCTTCAAGTTGGAAATTTAAAATAATTTACTGCAGAACTAGAAGCCACCCACTCACTGGTTTCCACCTGATCCGGTGTCATTGTCTATGTCCCAGGTCGATAGGGAGAGTAAACTTAATTTCTTAAATCTCTATCACTGATAGGCGTTTACATGAGTCCTGTTTAATCTTTCAGCAGCACTTCTTGGGAAGGATAGAATTCACCCTCGTGGCTTACATGACTAATTGATTCTTGTTGACAAAACTGGTGCTGAAACAAGTAAGTACTGCAGATGCCTCCCTCCTTAAGATGGAAGCCAAAGAGGCTCTGTATCACTCTCCGGCTCTCTGAGCTGTTAGCAGTTATTTCCATAAGACATTGCCAGAATGTGTCTGTTCATGTTGGGGAACACTGAAAACATCATAGATTCGTGTTTCATTAAAATATATAGGCCCAGAATTAATTTGTCCTCTCAGGTCAGATACAACAACTTCGCTGGAAGTGAGGGGTCAGTATTAAATGCAATATGGAATTCTTAAAAGAAATTTTAGATAATAAGGAACATTTTCTTCATTATTTCTCCTTCGGAGAATAACAAGCCACATATAGCCTGATGCTGAAAATGTCGGGGGGGGGGGGGNGCGAGGGCAGGGGGAGAAACTTTTTTATCTTGCCCCCTATAATAGATTTTTTCTTTTGCTCAATTCTCTCTGTGAATAACAAGAGTGGCAGCCATTTTCTTCCAGCTCAACATCAAAACCCCTTTCATCTGCTGTCTAAATGCAAACAAAGCAAACCTTCCACCAGGCCTTTCTTTCCAGATAAATTAAAACTCTCATGTCCTGGGGCCTAAATCAAGCCTACAGGCCTTCCCTAGATAAATCCTTTCTCAACCTGAAATCTTCTTGCTACACGTGCTTCTTGTAAGATAATTTTGCAGTAGCTAATCAATAATGCAACAGTAAATTGCATTTAAATAAACATTAGCAGCCCTCTTAATGAATAAAACCTCATTTGCAATTTGTCAAAGTCAGAAATGCTGGACTCTTTTGATATTCATTAGAATATTGGAAATTGGAGCTTTGACAGGTTTTACGTATGTTGCAATTATGATTTTTGTGAATAAAGGAAGTGCTTTATTTTCACAAGAATTCTTGAATAAAAACAGTGATATATGCTATGGACTTGATAGATCTCAATTGCCACCTTATTAAAAATGCAGAAAAAGAAAAAAAGCTCATGTTACAGTCACAAATTTTAAAAGGTTGGAATGTACTATACATATATTTTGTAAAAACTTATTAAGAAATTCCTTCTTTTGTATGAAGACTTTTAATTAATTTGCTGTGATCCTAAGCTTTGGAAATATACAATTCCTGGTAATTAATTTTTATGCTGCAATATGCTATTACAGTTGTATGTGTCGCTAATTTTGTAGTGAAATTGCAAAATAAAAGCGTGTTTACACATCATATATTGTAAATTCACTTAATAAGGTTTTTTGGTTTTATCCCCGTTTTTCAATGGAAGCATTTTACATAAATGTCCCCATGTGAAACATCTGCACCATGCACATTATTGTGCGAATTCAGTGCTTTATAAACAAAGTCTTACACCTGGGATGGAGGAAAAATTCTAATTTTGAGAACCATTAGATTGTGGAATAGTATCCCAAGGGAAGAAGGAGAAGCCATATCCACGAGCTATTTAAAAACAAATTGGAAAACCTGAGCAGTACAGTGCAAAGAACAGAACAACACTGAGAGAAACACACCAAAACCGATGTGCATGTTGTTTTCCATCTCTGAATTCCATAATTGCATGGAAGGATGAAGTCAAGCAGGCGACCAAGCACAGCCCTGGTTTACTACAGGAGTTTCTATAGAAAAATCCATCTTTCCTTTCAAACACGTGCATGCATGCACACACACACATACTCAGGTTTGTATCCTCTGCACTGATATGAGAAATCCTCCAACACGAGGTTCCCTTGTGGGAAGAAATGGCAAATGAGCACAACATGTTCCTCTTGCTCTGAAGGAATATAAACCTATTTCGTGTGAGCCATATTTGTGAACAAAAATCCCTACACATCTCCCTTTCCCTTATGTAAACCAGAAGAAATGCTAGATCTTTGAAAACTCTGTAATAGTTTTGTGGGTTGTTGTTTTGGGTTTTTTTAAGGACCCTCTGTGCGAAGGAGTCTTAAGGGTTGTATATATTTTCAAATTAAATATCACTGTACAAAACACTGTTCTCTAAAGATTACAAAGATATACATACTGATATATTGCAGAAAGTAGCTGGCTGTAGCTTGTACGATGAGCAAGATCCATATTTTTAATGCATTCAAGCATTAATGAGGCCCAAACCTGCTTAGCTTTGAAAATCATGAAGTACATGAAGAAAGGCAGATCCAGCTGCTACCACGCAAATTTGTGACTTTCTGTGATCTCCAGAATGTATTTATCCTAAGGTACATTTAGGAGGGCAAGGGAGGCCAAATTACAGCTGTGGCTCCTGAAGTAGCTTGATTGGCTCACGGGAGGCCAGTAAAGACACAGGCTAAAAGCAGCATTGCCTGAACATCAGCGCAGTATATATCTCATCTGGGCACTGCACCCCACCATCGACAAGCATCCATTTACTGCTGCCTCCTCCTCAAAAATGGTTCATCCCCAGGAAAAGGTTGTATAAACCTGATTTATGGTTTCCACCTTAAATTTCTAAGTAAGGGTTCCTTTCTTGTCACTGGCCAAGGCAGTTCTGCACAGGCAATGTATCCTTGTAGCCAGGAAAGAGAAACAGCCCCTTTCTCACTCTCATCCTCCTCACCTTCCTGCTCCCTTCTCACTGCCCTTCCTTCACCTTGGCTTCCAGGAGCAGGAAGCTGGAGGGTCTCTGTCCACCTTCACTCTCTCACGCACTGATCTGAACTAGATCCAGTGTTCCCAAGCTGGGTTTTCCCAGCAGCTGCTCCTGTGTCCTGTGCATACTTGTTCAATTGTCTCTATATGCAGTAGTGATGTATGGTTTTGATGCAGCCTGTGTGCCACTGACAAAACCCAAACACCACTGTTTACCCATCTCTGCTCTCAGTCTCTTTACCTCAGTGAGGGAGATTCAGGGCAGAGAACCAGGAGTGAGCACAAGACATCACAACACTTCAGGTGACAGGGCTTCACTGTGCTCCAACTGGCAGCAAGGTAGCTGACAGTCAACGGAGCAGGATTGCAAGCATTTGCATTCCCAGGTGAAGACAAGAAGAGTCTTCCTGCTGAAGCATGTTTCGGTGTTCTGCCACCTAATGTGCAATACAGAACAGACCCCCCCAAACACAAAGCTCTGGGGTCCTTCAGGTGTTTCTTTACTGCTGTTATGCTCTGGTGGGAGAGTCCTACAGCATTGCTTGGCACCTCAAACTGTTTGTGAAGTATTTTGCCAGGAAATGACAGAAGTTAAATGAAATTTTTTCCACGTTATGTACTATCACATTAGGTAGAGGGAATGTCAGTTATTTTTGCATGGATCCTCAACCATATGTGAAACAACTTTGATGGGGGGACGGGGAGTGAGAAATGCTAGATACTGTGGGAAATCACTATTATTTATCTCCCTTTAAATAACCACGGATAAAATACTGCAGACAAAAGTTTAATATGCCTGGTGTTCATGACAGCCTCCTCCATGTATTTTTGCCTCTGACTTTGAGGAACAGTAGGCATAAGGAAGAAGAACTGCTCATATTCAAGTTACAGGAAATTATTCTATCTGCTCTCTGTGGAGGGAGAGATTATGCTTCTGTACTTATTGATGCAGAAGCCACTTTGGGGTCTCTCACCATGTATAACAGGATTGTTTATTTAGGATGGAGGACTCTGGATGCCAGACCTTGGAAGGTCTGAGTTGCGTTATTCTCTGTGACTTTAGGCAAAGCATTGTGGATACTCTCAGCTTTTTATGAATAATAAATTTGATGCATTTTAACATATTGGCAGAAACCAGGAAAGTAATTTTCCTATGTTGATATTCTAGCCACATCCTAAGTCCATTACTTGCCCCCCTACTAAGGGAAAAAGAAAAAAAAATTAAATTGTAACAGGTGTCTTGATAACAGCATTAGACAAATAGTGCTACAGCTGACCCAGAACCCCACGCAGATATTCTCAGGGCAGTTGTTAACCATTTATTTATACTTATATACACACACACTTGTAAATATTGGTTCTTGAATCAGAATGAAAAAGAGCTATTTTCTTATTAGTGACACTGGGCTCAAATTATAATCATTACAAGTAGGAATATGTTTAAAAATACAGTCCTATACCTATGAGCGGATATAGATTTTGTATTTCCATTACAATACTTTAATCTATGACCTTTGTCCTTTTATTACGATACTATTGAAATTAGGTTGTTGGAACGAAGATGTGGCTACTAATTTATTCATTGCTTTTTCTTTTTCTTTTCTTTTTTTTTTTTAACCTAAGGGTAGTTTTCTAGAAAAATGAAAATTATTTTAAATAAGATACATTTTTTTATCTGTGATAATGCTTTCCCTGTTAATACAGGCCTTTGTTGTATCTAGCAAAGGCTCTAACTTTGTCCTTAGGTTAATATATGTACACAAAAAAATTCAGAATTTGGGGCTTTATAAACATGATTAGTTAGTAAATAGAGGTATGCCTTATCAGTTCCTAAAACCAGTTTTAAAACCAATATACTGAAAATAATATATATAGAGAGAGAGAGAGCAATGCTATGTTGTTACTACTAACATTTCCATCCCTATAAGGCCTCCAGCAGTTTTTAGGTAGAAGAAGAAACACAAATGATGGCATTTTCACTTTGCATTTCGTATCAGCATGCCAAGCTAAATTAGCTAGTCCTGATTCTGGTTTCACACAGAAGTAAATCTAGAATAATTCCGGTGCAGTGAACGACAATGCATACAAATCATGTTGCATCTACCGAATCCTGTTTCTGCTACTTACATTTCCAATGTGCGGGGAGAGAGGGAATAAAAAGGGCACAAAACAGAACGCCTCCCTGTCTCCTTGCACAGCCCATACAGCTGCTGTGCCTCCCCAAAAGTTTCATTAACACAACCAGATTTCCATCTTGCATATCAAATACTAATGTTCTAACAACTAACTCCATGGCGCAGGCATAGTCTTCTTAATCATCTGATTTCTTGCTAAAAATCTGGTAAATTTCCAGTGTACTAAGATTGTGCGGTAACTCACACCACCTACAACATGCCTTCCTCAGAGGCACTTGAGAGAATTTTACTTTGTCCATTTTAACTTTATTTAACAACAGTCATACACCATTCACATTAGCTCAGATTACGCATTTAATTTCCTTAAGTGCTACTCTTAAAACATTGCCATGCTTAATGTTGACGTCTAAATGGTACCATTTACACTTTGCTGTGAACACCTCATTAAAGCAAATGGAGCAGGTAAGGAGGTAGAGCATCTGCCTTTGTGGAGGCAAATGGGGAATTGCATACCTTTGTTTGTCTGGGAACAGTCGAGCACGATTCTCAGCCTCTGTAAATTGATGTAGCTCCATAGATTTCATCAGAGCTTCTCTGATTTATATTAGTTACAGATAAGGCAGTGTTTCCTGTGAGCCTCGGATAACACAGTATTCCCTACCTCCATAAAGTCGCTTAGGAGATGCCTCCAGAGCACTGGCTGTTTCTAAATTGGACTTTAGGGCATTTCAAAACAGGGGCTACTTATAAGTCACCTTTCCAGTAGAAAACATCAACCTTTTTTACTTTTTCCTCACTTGAATATCAAATTTGTGACAATTTATTGAAACAAGAGTAAAATAATTTTCCAAATTAAAAAGGAAAAATGAAGGGAAAATTTCCTTCTTTGAGTAATTTCAAGTACAGAATATTTTAGAATCCCTAAAAATGTAAATTAACAAGGCCATTATTCAAGTTATTCTGCGTCTTTATTTTTGCCTTCAGTGAACATAGGTATGCATACCAGAACTACAACAGATTTTTAAAAATACATTTATCTTTAAATATTGTGAAAGAACAAAAAACCAAACCAAAACACAACAAAACAAAAACCACCAGCATCTACTCAAGCAAATAGATAAGAGATACTGCTAAACCAGTCTAAGGCGCAGTTTCCCCTGCCGTAGCATCTGCAGTAGAATCAATGGATACCAAGGAGATTTTATCCCTTTTCTGCTGCAGCAAATTGCAGCAGTGATAGATTAGACAGACTATTTTACCTTAAACATGATTTAGCCATGGAGCTGTTGTCAGTAGGTTGCATCACTTCCTAAAATTTGCACTAGTGTCCCACCACTCTATAAATTGCTTTATGTCTCCTCAGCTCCCACATCACCATGTGACCACCTTGCCAACAGAGAGTGAAGTGGTATACCAGTAATGTTTGAAAAATCCTTTGAAAACTAGGGATAAAAGCTGCTATATAAGTGCAAAGTATTATTATTATTATTATTTCCTTGATGTCAAAGTGAGCTGTAATAGTTGGTGGGTTGGGTTTTTTTTCCAATTTGTTACTTAAAATAAAAAGAAAAATTAGACGCTGCACTATTCTCCCTCTATTTCCAAAGCCAGCAGAGGCCATCTAGGAATCTGCAGCATTCTGTTTCAGATATCTTTTAACACTTCTTGCCCCAAAATGTGGAACCAGGGTTAAACACAGTCGATGCCGTTTCTACTTAGTGTGAGCCTTGGAAACAAGGAGTTAATACATGTTGCAGCAGCTATTGCTTTTACTGACAGCATATGTTCGTTATGAGATGAACAGTTTAAACCCACTGAGTACACAGGAACGCTAATAGCAAAGGAATGGTTATATTAACTTCAAAAAGCTTACATTAATACAACGTGAAATTGTACATTTTGTGAGGCTTTCAAGTTCATTTTTCCCAAGTAATTTGTGCACGAAAAGTCTTAGAAACTTTTCTGCAGCAAACAAATAAACAAATGCCTCCTCCTACTCCTTCTTGTTCCTCTAATTTATTACCTAAATGGATTATCCTCTCTCTTTTTTTTTTCCTCTTCAAAAGTCAACAGCAGAGGAATCTTAAACCGGTGAAAGGACAAGCTATTAACACTGTTTTGCAACTTTATTGACAGAGCCGGTGGCAAAGGCATCACCTGTCACCTGCGAGCTCAGAGGGATGTGGAGAATCCCCATTCCCTCCCCTGGCAGCAGGGAAACCCGGTGGTCAGCGATGCTGAGTTTCCACAGCAACAACCAGTTATGTTTCCCAGGCAACCAGGATCCTCAAAATCAGGTGGCAATTGGCGAGCAGAACAGTTTGGGGACAGAAAAATCTATTTTCCCGAAGCAGGAGCCGTGCCTGTGGCAGGCACAGGTGACGGCACGGCGTGGCGTGGCGCGATGCGAGGGAAAGAGGGGGATGTAGGACGCAGATGCTTCACCTGACTCACAGCTACACGCGGCTCCTTCAATAGCCCCGCGTCGCTTCGCAGAGCGCTCAAAACAAATAACGTTGTACTTTTTTATTTACAGTTATTTTATTCTTTTGCTGGTTTTGTAGTTAGTTACCCCTCCTACAGCTCCACCTATTTTTAGTGCTACTTCATACGTATTGTGCGCCAGCTTTTGGGAAAGCTATGGGTTCCTAACTGCTGCATTGACAGCGGAGGACCAAACCTTGCTATCGGCATTCAACTCCCAATTCGAACGACACTCCGCTGCAGACACGGGAAGGTTCGTCCAAGTGACAACAAAATTCAGATTCAAATTAAATTCATCTTTGATTTTGGAGGAGGGGCACAACAAACCCATCCCTGATGTGGGGCCAGAACTTTATATGAACTCTTTAATACACTACCTTGTTGTTATTGATGTTGACCTTGATTGTTTTATCAATACATGGCTTGCTCTCATCTGAGGATATTAGGAAAGGGGAGAGAAGGGGAACGGATTACATTTTCCAGGCAGAAATTCACTTTGCCTGCCTCAATTGCTGTCTTAAGATCTCAGAAAATAATTATCTGAATACTGTCACTTTCTAGGCTTTCTTGAAAAGACTTATAAGGTGATGAAGAAGTATTACTACTTCAGAGAGCATATTGACAGCTGGTCTTGTCCTTGTAGATGATGAGAATTCAAATAGGCCAAAATAACCAAATGAGGATGAAAAGCAGTGTTTGCAGCAGCTCTCAATAATGCATTTTCATGTCATGGAGGACCAACTCCAGAGAAGACATCCAGCCAAACACACAAGATGAACTCACACCTCTAGCTGTTAATCAATGCCATCAGGCAATGTTCAAAATACTGCAGAACATTGTGCAATTCTTGGCATAGTCACAAAAAAACCCAAAATTAGTATTAGGCAAATAGGCTAACCTTAGCTTCTTGGGATGTGAAAAACAACCCTGGTTTTCTGAGGTAGCTTCTCAGGCCAGTGTAGTCAGCATCACCTCCACCCTTGGAGGCTGTGAGAGAAACTGAAGTCACACCTGGTCCACTTCTCTTTGCCAGTTGAAACTAAAGAAAAAGACAAGAACTGAGGTCACAACAGTGAAGATTTGCTTTTTTCTTCCTATTCTACAATCACAGAAGACAGAAAAATACATATTTTGGGGTTACGCTATCTGCTGGGTGCTCTGTGCTGCCAGAAATCAGTGACCTAGCTAACATGTAGACCTGGGAGGAAATTATCCCAGGGCACAAGGACGTTTAATCTTTTCCTTCCACAAATGGCATTAAAAAGGTCAAAATTAGGCTTCTCTTGTAATTGGAAACTCTGAGACCTATGTCCCCTGTCTCCTTTCTAAAGATATGCCATACTAGTTACTGAAGAAGATAAACATCACTTATTTGGTCTATGTCTGATAAGACTTTCATATAGTGCCTACTTAGGACTGAGCAAACGCTGTTCATCTGTGTTCAGTCTCCTTCACCAGCCACTGCTGCAGAAAGAATTTTACCCTGTGCAAAAGGAAAATGTCTAATGCTCACCTTACTGGATGCAAAATGTAAGAGGAGGGAAAAAAAATTCCTCTTCTGTCATAATATTGTCCTACACTACCCAAAATTTAATTATCTTAAGTAAACTTATGTAAGATGAAAAAAAAATTCAGTTAAAATTCGTGAAATGTGTGTCTGGAAATTAGCTATCAAGACAGGTTATGTATATATTTAATAACATCTCAGCCCATGTGATCTTTTAAATAATCATATAATTATAAAAATATCACTGACTACTCAAAAAAAAAATAATGACTGTAGGCATTATTCTGCCTCTCACTCTGTCCTATCCATCTGTTGTATTTCAAGAAGCCCTGCCACCTGAGTTCTTGAGTAATTGTGAAAAAGCTCTTGCAGGCATGACATACTCCTGCCTTCCTTCCTCCCTCCATGACACACAGGTATGGGCCTGAGTGTTGAAGGAGGCTCTAGGATATCACACATGGGAAATGCATCTTGCTGATATTTGGAGAGCAAGAGTCTTCAGGTTCTGTCTGGAAGTCTTGGGAGAGTGAAGTGGGTCTGTATGTTTGGTGTCAAAGAAGATAAGCAGCTAAAATATCATGAGGGCCAGAGAAATTAAAAATCATGATGTGTCTTAACATGATATACTATCGCACTAGCTTTTTCAGCACTTTAAGGCTAGGACAGTCAAGGCTACCACATTTTTCTACTTGCAAAAAGAACAAAAAACAAAAAGAAAACAAAAAAATACTGTGGCAAGGACAATGTTTTTTTCTGAAACAGTTGGCTGACTCTCTGTCTTGTTAACATGGGGCAGAGACTACCTGTGCTCACTGAAACAGTCTGAGCTCAGTCTGCCTTTGAGAATGATCTTTCCCAACTCCTTACACCATTCAGCATGTACTGCTGCTACAAGTAGGAACCTCAAAATAGGCAGTACTGTGGAGCGGAGGAGTGCTGCTGTTCCTACATTGTTTTATAACCAGCCAGCAAGTGCTATTAAATTCCCAGAGCGAAACTAGCACACAAACAGAATTCACAAGGATGCCTTAAGTCTTGAGGATGAAGCTGCAGGAGACAGGCATATTACAGTGTCTTGGCAGCACAGGAAGACATTATACCCTGACCCTTTTTGAACCTTGTCCACTAGCTTTAGATAGGTCCTCTGCACTGCTCAATGCTGACATTATATGGTCCAGTAATCTAAGAGAGCTGAAAATCTTCCTTGAACTTGTACTGTGTCAGCCCAGCAGTCAGCCTGGAATCACAGCAGGATTTACATGGAGGAAAGTTCCACTTCTCATGAAGAGAATTATTTATTGCTTTGTAGACACTAGTTAAAAAGTCCAGTGATTCTTCGGACAACAGAAGAACTCTGAGTTCAGCTGATATCCTAGGAACATTTCATCATAAAGCTCTACCATGTCATATAACCACCATTAAAAAGAGGGGTTTTTTGAGAATTAAAGTCTTTAAAGGTAGTGCCCATTGTCCCAGCACAAGTGATGCTGTGGGATGCTCCTGGACGGCATTGCTCTTGCTGTTTTCTGTGTGATCATGTTAGCTGGCAAGGCAAACAAAGCGGAGAAAAATAAATCAAAGTTTTTTGAGAAGGGTTAAAGAGTTCTTTGCTCATTTACTAGTGCTGGTCCATCAAACATTTGAGAAACAAGCCCTGCATTGCTAGAACGACTCTTGAACTTTCCTGTTTATCCTTTCCTCCTTTCCCTCAAAATGCTTTGTCCAGCGTTAAAGCAAAGAGGCAGTCGTCTTCACTTCGATCTCAGCAAGGTCAAAATAATTGAATGTGCCTTGGAGACAGAACGAAAGTCAACCAAAAGAGCTAAAAGCAGCACATGCTGCAGCAATGGGGCTTTTCCCCTCTGCTCTCGGGACTGTTTGAAGCAGTTCCCAAATGCATGTGAGAATCAGACTTTTACCAGTGTGACTGCTGTTGTTATCTTGGCACACTCGAATATCCATGTTACTTTTCAGAGGAACCGCATCGGGTGCTTTGCAACATAATCTTGTGCAGGCTTGAAGGAGAGAGGTTCGTGTAATAGCAGCAAGGGAACAGAGAGAAAAATATGTAATCTTGGGTCTAATCTAGCCGTGTTTAATACCTGCCCTTATCCTGCTTGCCAAAAGTGATAATTCCTGTTACTCTGTTTGTTTTCTATTGCTGGGCTAAAGGTTGCACTGGCAGTATTTAATATAATGATTCCAGTTTGGTTTTCTTAAAGCTTATCTTGCTTGCTTCCCCTGGCTTTCAAATTTTGTGGCAGATCAGGTGCCACGCAGCAGTTCCCAAAGCAACCTGAGATAGCTTGGCTTCTTCCCCGTTGTCTTCTCCCACTCTGTGAGCAGTCGGTCAAACTTCATCATACTCTTCCTTTCTGTTCTCAACATCAGCCCGAGCTGCCAGGTAAAAAAGGGAAAAGAGATACGTTCTGCTACAGTGTTCAGTTCAAAGTTACCGTGGTGGCCCCGAGTCTCTTACATTTCCACTCCTTTTGTTCTTTTCCAACATTGTGCTTAAGGCCTGATTATGAGTGCTCACAGATCTAGTGATTTTCATCTTAGCACACTGTCAGGTTAAATCACTGGCAATGTCCTCTCACCAGGAGTTTGCAGTTCAAGGACTGCCTTTGGATCAGGCGTTGCATGATTCAAATAAAAAATTCACATGCAAGTGTTTGGTACTGTAGTGACAAGTCGCTACTGCTGCCTGCATTTAGTGACCTTTTTAATGAGTGCAAAGGACCTGCTGCCAGAGAGAGAACTGCACCACGAAACATGGTAAACACAGCATCCTCCCAGAGCTATGGTTCTGTGGACTTGTATAGCAGACCAATCCCATGCTATCAGTCCTGCACAACAGTCAGTCCATAACGGGGATCTCAGTTTCTACTTCACCAATCTCCTCCCCAGAGGATCTCTGAAGGACACACAGCTACCTTGATGCGGGTTCAGTCATAGAATCGTAGACTGGTTTGAGTTGGAAGGACCTCAAAGACCATCTAGTGCCAACCCCCTACCAGTATACCAGGTTGCCCAAAGCCCCATCCAGCTTGGGCTTGAACACTGCCAGGGATGGGGCAGCCACAGCTTCTCTGGGCAGCCTGTGCCAGGGCCTTACAACTCTCACAGGGAAGATTTTTTTCCTTATATATAATCTAAATCTATCCTCTTTTAGTTTAAAGCCTTGTTCTGTTACTCTATGCCCTTGTAAACAGTCCCTCTCCATCTTTCCTGTAGGTCCCTTCAGGTACTAGAAGACTGAATCAGATCAGATTGCTCATGGTTTTTTCTAGTTGAGTTTTTCATGTCTCCCAGGATAGCAATTTAACTTTCCTTGACAACCTGCTGAAATTTAAGACCACCCTCATGATGAAAAAAGTGAAAAACACGCCCATATGTAACAGGACTGCCCTGTGTTCCAGCCTGTTTGCTGCCTCATGTGCTATTACTGTGTACCTTCAGAATGAGGCTGCCTACATCTCCAAGCTCTGTTGTAGACAGCAGTAAGACCCCTCCAAAGCCTTTTCATCTTAAGTCTGAACAAACCCAGTTTCCCCAGTGTCTTTTCATATGTGATGTGCTTCCCTTTCAAAATTTTTGAAGCTGTATGAAAAAGCTGCACCTGATCTACTGCAGCAACCCACTGTAGTTTGTTGGGTTTGTTGGTTGGTTGGTTGGTTGGTTGGTTGGTTGGTTGGTTGGTTTTTTGCACCAGTTAAACTACATATTGCTGGCTCAGAGGGTGGGAACCAAAGTATGAAAACAGAGACCAAAACACCTTTTGATTGTAAATGTGAAATACTGTCTAAGCATTGCAGACAAAACACAATTCAGACTATTTTTTCGTACAGTAGACAAAGGTAGGGAGAGGTAGTCTAATTATTTCCTTTGGTATTTTTTCCACAATTTCACATTCTAACAGTGCTGTAACTACCACGTGGGGACTTTAAATTGATCCTATAATGGGATCCGATTGGTGGCAGCACCTTGAAAATCATTAAAGAATTCTTCAATTTGTTAAAGAATTAAAAACAATCTTATTACAGAGAACAGAATACATTTTAACTCTAACTAGTATGTAATTCTTCTGAAAAGGGTATCAATTAGTGCCTAATGGGATTTTTAATTTTGTTTTGTGCCAGATAGATAGATATTTGAGCAATAAGACCTTGACCGAGCAGTTGAGTAACCGTTCCAATCACCTACCTGCCAAAAAATAGAAAATCATTGACCTTGTTTAGCTGTTTTTCTACTTCTGTTTGCTGGGTATTTATGAGGAAGGAATAGTCCTTTGCAAGACCCAGGGGTTAAGCACAGGTATTTTAATTTTACCTTTTGAGGTGCTGAAAAAAATAACAAACCCAAACATTTTCACTAGTGGAGCTCCAGTGAATTAAATAGAGTAACTGCAACAAGGATTTTTTTCCCCTTTGTTTTGAAAGGGGAAATTCTTTGGGGATTTGCTTCTTCCTTCTTTTTCCTTTGATTAGTAAATCAGCAAAGGGCCCTGTTTCGAACGGAGACACAGCCGGGCACTTGTTCTGGAAGTACTGCTTTATAATGCATTTTCCTGAGGGCAAACAGCATTTGAGGAAAATGTGGAGAGCCAAGTTCAACGAGCAAGGTGGGCTGCCTCTCCCACGGATACAGAGCCCTACATAAGCAGTAACAAAGGTGACACAGCAAAGATATGTACCATTTTCCAAAGTTCTAACTGAAGTTGTATAAACATAAGCATAATCATATTTTCCATTCCCCTCGGCATCACTTAGTGGTTTGTTTGTTTTCTGATGTGCCCTACATTGTTGCCTTTCGTCTTTCAGAGATGTGAATTGTCAGTTGTTTTCTTAGCTGCAGTTGCACTCCTAAGAAATATGGGAAAATCCTTCGTTACATAGGAGATCATTATGTAATAGATAACGAGGACGGGGGAGGGGGGGTGTCTCTGCATCAACTGGTGGCATAATCCCCAAGGGAAAACAGACTTTAGTTGAACAATCAGAAAACTGGCTTGCTTTATGGTGTTTACACTGCTGCTTGCTAATGGATCACCATAAAGGAAGCAAAAGGACTCTTACACTATTGAGTATGCTATCATGGGAGTCTTCTGAGTGCGCCTTTTTTATTTGCTGCAGTCAGGTTAATGAGCTCACCAGCCCACTTGATGTCGAGGACTTTGTAACAAAGCAATCTCTCATTAAATGCTGCCTGGCACCACTCTCTTGAAGCAAAGGGACATTCAGATTATTGAATGCCTTTGTATTCCTCATTCCTACCAGGCTATGGCGTCCAACAGTGGCATCAGTCCCGCACACTTACTGGCAGCCATCCAGTCATGCGCCTGCCCTCTTCAAACTGCATGGGCATTTGCCAATCTAAGCAGCACTAGTAGGCAAACAAGCATGGCACACGACTGCTTTGGCCGGTAGCCAGATGTGCAGCTGAACCATCTCACTTCCCTGCTACTGTAAGGAGAAGCACATTCTTTCCCCATTCTTTCCCATTCAGTTGATTTACATGGAGAAGTTTTGTTGCAATACAAAGGAATGTGCATTTATCTGCATTCTCTTTCTGCTTTAACACCTTTTTTTTTTTTTAAAGTCTCAGCAGTGCAGGTCATGAATTCATCTGTGGCTTTATTTAAATACCTCCTGGCTGACAGTTTCTTCAATGAAATGACCCCAGAGTGTTATCAGCTAGCTAGCAGGTGTGTCTCTTTATTCAGAATCTTGCAGGCAACCGTGCATCCTGGGTAAAGAGCAATCTATGCATGATCCAGCTCTTCCCTACATTACTCAGGAGATTTAATGGTTCACTGTCATGAAAGCGCTTACAAAGATTTTATATTTTTTTTAAGTTGGCTTTCTGCTGGGCTTTGTGCCCTGAGATATTTTGACACAAACACACAAAACGATAAAGAAGGAATTTTTATGAAAGGCTTCAACTCATTCAAAAAAAGAAAAAAATTCAGCCTTAGACAGGCTATTGTTTTTAGTTGTAAGATACTAAACAGATTTTTAGTAGTAATGTGGCTGCTCTGTGTATAGTTCCACTAGTAAACAAGCTTGTAAAGCATCGTGTTTGCTGATGTCCCCATGCGTGCCTGTGCACACACGCACACACCCTGCTCCTATTCAGCCAGTCTCTAGTGCTGAAGAAATCTTGAGGTCCGGTTACCAGAGCGGTAAGAGAAAACCACAGTGAATAAAAACAAATAATGCCTTAAAGAATAAAGTCAAGGAGAAGATTATAGACAACACAGGGAATCCCCTGGTCCTTTCAAATGTTGTACAGTGTTTTAGGAAATACTTTCTCAGATCTCTTTGCTTGCCCTGCCAGGGATGGAGAGGAAAAACACTGAGCCCAGCAGTGTTTCCAAGTATCTTGCATATGATGAGCTCACAGTAGTCTGGGAATTGTTCCCTGGGGCACACTCCCTCTTTTCCCCAGACAAATACCAGGTTTGATCATAACCAGTAAGCACTTGGCCAGTGCTCACCCACTCTGCAAGTCGTTTTTCCCTCCTTCCTTCCAGCAGTGTACTGAGAGGAGGTCCTAGGCAGGTGATGCTTTCATGCTCAGAAATAAAAGTGATAGACTCACCTTTCCTTTCTTGGGAAAGGATTCAGGAAAAAGGAAGTTCCCTGTCCATCTGTCAGTAAAAAGACATAAAAGGATGATAAAGATCACGGGAATGAGTTTCATTTCTGACCTGAAGTCAAATGGAATTTTGCTAGAGCACAACCCGACTTCTGTTTTGCTCCTGCTTCTGTTTAAATTAGCAAGCAAGCTCTTGTTGACTTAATGAGCAGGCCTGTGATTCACAAATTTGGCTAATCCACTCATATTTTCACTATGAGACTTTGAGAAGGTCACAGGATGCAGAGTCAAGACTCTTGGCCCCAGAAGGCATTTGGCTTGAGAACAGGCAAAGATAATAAAAAACTGTTGTCCAGCTTTTCAGTACTCAATGCATGCCGATTGTATTGACTAATAAGACAAGATGATGATAGTCTTAGGAACGTGGGAAGGTGTTATTTATTTTCAGCCCTCTCTATTCCACTTTACCAAACAGGTAATTTTTTAAATAGGAAGACTATGAACTTAATTCAGCACCAAAATCCCAATTACGTGTGGCTTATTTCACAGTGGAAGGTACGCATTTATGAAACAGCACTATTTAAAATGTGCAATGAAATTCAATGATAATGGAAAAAGGTGAGCATTACTGAAAGATAAATATATTGCTGAAAAAATCAGCAATTTTTAAGGGTTTGACATTTGTTTATATCCACAAATAAAAATAATTCTTTTAAAACAGAATTCTTTTTTTTTAAATATAATCCAAGTAAAATAATCTTAACTCTGTTGTTGTGGGGTTTTTTCCCTATGAGAATACTTCTCCAGTAGTTCTGGAAGTTGGATAAATTTTTGACAAGTTTCTGGGCAAAATTTAACTACATCTTTCAACTGCTAGTTTTCTCTGCAGCAAATTAAATTCAGAAAGTTATAAAGTTTCATTTATTTCATCTCTTCTAGACTGTTTTATTTGCATTCTGCTCAGGGAATGGGTCAAATGCTACTCAGCCCACTCCGTAGAGAAAGCAGATGGCATTTGTCTCCCTCTACCATTTTCCTTCCTCCTCTCCCCTCCCAAGTCAGAGTATGAGCACTGACCATTCAAAAAGACTAAACATTAACCATAGCAGAAATACTTCAATCAACAACTGCAGCTTTGTTTTGTATCGTATACACCCAGATTCTCTAAAGACATTTAAGGATACAAGTCTCACTGATCTCTATCCTTAGACCAGACTCTGAATTTTACATTCAGGATCATTTATAGATCAGTTTCTGTAGAGAACAAATGCATTTTCAAATATATCAATAATTTTGCATACGTTTTGCAATTCATTTGCACTTCTAATGCCAAGGGAAAGATGCATATTTTGAGGCAAGCATGCCTTATTATAGCTCTCTGCTCTAATCCCTCATACTACACAGGCCATACCGCTTCACTTTCAATACCCACTGCACCGCAGTCAGTACTGCAGTCGGGAAAGAAAACCTGCTGGTCCCCTCTTCCCCACCTTCAAGGAACTGTCTGGTTTCTATTTCTAGTGCCATTAACTTTTCTGAAAAACAAGTACTTTCATCTCTCCTGTTGCCAAGCAGTTTCAGCTCCCTGCTCAAATCAAAAAGATTCAGGACAGTTGCCGCTTGATCCTGTGTGCTGCTGAGTGCTGGCTTGCTCTTGGGATTGCTGAAAAGCTGAGCGAGGTTCATGGGCTGTGTGAAACTCTCCTCTTCCATAACACCTTCCCATTTCACACTGGGAATGCAACCCAGGCAGGGCAAAGGCATGGTAAGCAAGAGGAACTCACCATAAGTTGATATTAGGTTAAAAAATCCTTCACCAAAAGGGTTGTCAAGTACTACAACAGACTGCCCAGGGAAGTCACCATCCCTGGAGGAATTTAAAAGATGTGTAGATGTTGCGTTTAGAGACATGGTTTAGTGGTGGACTTGGCAGTGCTAGGTTAATGGTTGGCCTTGGTGATCTTAAAAGTCTTTTCCGACCAAAACTGTTCTATGATTCTATGAGGGTTACGTGCTAATGGAGTCTGCAGAGAACATGCTTTTCTCCACCTGAATCGGTTGTTCTTACGTTTACAAGTTTATTTTTCTCCCTTTTTGATAAAAGAACCGCAACGGTTCAAGAAAATCACAAGACTTGCAGAAAGCACATTTTTATCCAGACGGTTTCAAGACTTTGTGCTTTGCATCTTTTAAATGCTCCCACTTGCAGAAAGAAATAATATTGAGCAAGAGGTTATTTACAGGTGAGGCAGATGATGTTTTTCTTTCATCTTAGAGGATTAATTAGGAAATAGAGAGGCAAAATCAGAATCAAGGAAAAATAGGAAGTGTGCTTATTAGCAGCGCTTTTGTTTGCTTTTCTAATTGCCTGCTTCAAATACTTTGTCTCTGCTATTACAACCAACAGGAGCCCCGGTGTAGCTCTGACTTCAGCACACGGCGTGTTTAATTCAGGGGGCACGCAGGAGCCGGGCACGTGGGAGTTTCTGCAGGTAGGGGTGATACCCAGCTCAGCAAACATGCCACATCAGCACAACGCCAGGCACTGTATGGCAACACCAACCCTTTCTCCTCCCTCCATCCCTCACTCCTGTCTAAATCACATTTTAACAGCCAGAGAAGCGATAAAGGATGAATTAAATATCCATCCCAGAACAATCCTGAATGCAGTCCCGCATACCATTCACAGTGTTTGGTTATTCGGGGTCAAGCTCCAAATACTAGGAGGGAAGAATTTGCAGCGCAGTATTAGTAGGGGAAAAAAAAAAAAAAGAAAAAAAAGAGAAAAAACCCAGCCTGTCTCGGCTGCTGACGATCAGAAGATTGGCTGGCTAAATTCTCCAAAAGCAGCCTTCAATTTTTTATCTAGCTATTTATAGAAAACTGCAGAAACAGCTGAGCCGACTGAAGTGATGTCACTTTCGCGGGGAGGACGGCGTGCTCCGCGGCGTGCGCCGAGGCGGCAGAGCCCGCCGGAGCCCCGGACCGCAGCCCCGCGGTGCGAGGAGCTGTAAACACGGGCATTTTTCAGCTCGGCTGATCAATACGGCATTGATGGCTCTCGGCTGACCTTCAACCCCTCCGGAATAGCAATGGGCCAGCTCTGCATCTTGCAGCCTGAGAGGGCTGCCGCGCGTTAGCTACCAATTTTACAATCGATCAAAAGTCATCTTTGTCAATAAAGCTCGAGATTTCAAGCAACGGCAAGCAATTTTTGAAAGGTCAGGGCTGGGTTTTTATTTGCGCGACCTCAGCTTTCAAGCGGTAGCACGGTCCCTCATACCCATTAAAAGTAGTAAGAAAATTTAAGATTTTTTTTTTTTTTCGCGCCCCCCCCCCTCCCTTCCATGTATTTTTAGTAAGCCTTTGGGCATTTTCCCTGTCCCTAAAAGAATACGGTTGCGTGGCAACGTCCCCGGTTGCCATGGAGACTCGGTGTGTAAGCAGCTGCCGCAATCAGCATTAACTCCGGGCTCGCAGGTTTGTCATTCCAATGCATAGGGAGGGGGAGACAAATAGGACAGCAGCGCATTGCCGTAAAAGGGAAGTCACCTAGATAATGTCACTCACAAACATATGTTCCACAATTATTCTTTCCACTGTTTTATTGCCGCAATTATAGCTAAACTAAGATTACAAAATTATATGGTTTTAATTTGCCTCCATCGACTATGTTTCACTTCCATTAAAATTAAGTCTAAACCCATTTAAGTAGCAAACTGTTGGCTTTGCAGGGGATGGGGGATTTTGGTTTACCAGTGGGTATTATTTCAAGGACTTGGTAAAAATAATACCTCTAGAAATCTTAATGTCAAATGCCAAAATGAGGCCCGGTCCGGGGTGCGGGAGTGGCGGGGGGGGGTGGGGAGGTGTCCACCTTTCTCTTTTGTGCTGCATTGAACACCTCAGTACGGCCATAGCCACCGATGCTGACCAGGACTGTCCTCCTCCTCTTCCACTCCCTGACGCTCCTCTGCTCCCCATGCCAAAAATAATAAATAAATAAATTTGGCAATTGTATATCTGGCCCCCTGAAAGTTTTGCACCGGGCTCAGCGCGCCGGGTGCCGCAACAGCCTCCGACGCACCGTTGTGTGATCGCTCCGATTGAAGACCCCTGCAATAAACAGGCGCGATGGGGTTGACTTCAAAATGAAGTAACGCAGCATTAACCCTGAATTTCCTTACATCGGCAGTCTTCTGACAATCCTTTAACGTTACTCGAACATATTTTATTATCTTTGTTTTAGAAGAAGTTCCGTTTTGCTCAGCTGCTGGCTGGCTGCTCCTGATCATGTTAAAAAGGAGAAGTAAAGCACGTTAGGAAGGCTGTGGCAGGTGACGAAACGCACCTCCACAGCTACTCTGCGAAAACCCACAGCAAGCCGTAGTAAGGGACTTCAGTTTGGGTTTTTTAATGTATAGGTGGAAGCATTTAATCAGTGTTAAACACACACATTTGCACAGCTGTGCTGATTCAGTTGTGTAAGCAAGGATCTATTCACGATTTAAAATACTAGGCCACAGAGCGATGCTGACTCCCTCAGAAACAATTCCACGTTATGGGAAAAAGCAGTGTAAATGAGTATATAAACATAAACTTGACGTTCAGATCCATATGATTTATTTACCAACCTTTTCAAACAACAGGCTTTTGACCCTGTTAAATCCTTCCATTATATAAGGGCGTTTATTATTGTGGATTTGCATAATTAAAATATATATGCCCAGTGTTTACAACCTATACTTACTCGAATTCTTATTAACATAAACATTGCACTGTAGCTTTTTCCTGAGAAATCAGTACCAAATTGCAGCTGAAAACATGTTTTCATTTTTCACTCTGGCAGAAATGGCTGAACATGTACCTGCTGAGATTTGCGGGGCAAAAAAACTTGATCCTTAGAAGAGACCTTGCATGCCACCATTTAGATAGAAGCTTCTTTCTACGGTCAAGTTACAGTCTATAAACCCCTGAAAATAGGGGTTTATAACGAAAATATGGTCAGACCCGTCACTACAAAAATGCTAGCAGGTGCTGTTATAATATACAAATCTAGATAGCGTACAGTGACCTATTTTCAAAACCAGGCCAGGCAAAATGACATCGAGAAATTGAATTCCTTGCCCTTACTTTAATAGTGTCTTGTCATGCAATCTTCAAATCAGGACGGGTGATCATTGCAAAACAATCCCTAACCCGAGGGACAACAGGAACGTTCTCAGCACTAATACCCCAGGCCCATCACACTGCTTACAATAATTGACTGATCGCAGAGGGCAGGTATAGACCATTCAAATCAAAAATATCCTTGGATAAGGAGGGGGATGGGGGGTGTGTGCCCTTTTTTAAAGTTAGAGGCCAAAATAAACCGCAAAACTATATTCTGCTCTATTTTGTTGTGTCATCAAAAATAGCTGGCAACTGGAACAACAAACTGTGCCGCTAAAAATACGCTGGTAGTTATGCAGGGATATTTAAAATAGATTAGCATATGGATTAACTCAAATTCAAAACTGGCTTTAACCCTTTGGTGACCACAGTTCTGTCTTCAAATAGCACGGCTCTGCAGCAGTAAAGACAAACTTAGCTCCTGAGTGTCAAAAAGGATTTCTCCGGTGAAGCAAGTGTGGCCGCTGCTCTTTCCACATGTAGTGGGGACTCCAGTGGTATCTAAACAAATTTAGGCAGATCGAGTCGTTTGTTAATTCTCTTACCGTACTGTCAGGGTTATTTTTTTTTAACGAGGCCCATTTCAGAAGGCCTTACTCGAGTGGGAAAATTAATCTTTTGCTGAAAGTATATTCAGAAGCTACAGAATAAGGTCCTGGAAATGGCTGCAAGGGGAGGATGTAAGGCTGCAACTCTCTAAAGGCTGGACTAAATCTAACAGTTAGAAAAAAGCCAAATATTTGTGAGGCAACGTAGAAAGGCTCAAAACTGAAGGAACTGCATTATTCTTAACTGAAAGTAAGTTATGAAAAAGTAAATACATTTTTGAGCAACAAACGACAACTATTTTCCTGATGAAAGTGGTTTACTTTTATCAAAATAATCCAATTCTCTTAAATAAATTACCTTTGCAGCAGATATTCAGAATTCGTGTTTTATTGCATGTCATCTGCAAAATCTGGTATTTTCTTGAATCTGTAGAGAATTCAGTACTTAAGCAAGGTTAGAAATTATGCGGAAGAGAATAATGTATCTCCCAAGAAAAGAAGTCGCAAAGTTAAAATGGCAGTGTTGCAAAATTCTTCTTCCAATCTTTCTTTTTTTTTTGCCAATTAGAAGACAGCTATTTCTGATCTAAATAACCGTAATATCTAAACTAAAGCATCTTTCCAAGTTTTCTGTTCTAGCAACACACAGCCATTTCCACTGCATCGATCAACAGTTTTTCCCACGGTGGCCTTATTTTTAATCACCAGACTGAAACAAAAGTTTTTGTGTTTGCTTTTGTTTGTTTGTTTTTAAATACGGATTTCCATAATTTATAGACTTTTTTTTTTTCTTAAAGTGCTGAGCTTTTATACCTCAGTTTACAGGAGAAGTCTGTTTACTGATGTGCAGAATGTAAGGTGTTTGAATAGTTCAACAAAAATGCCTGTATTAAAACTTTTCCAGTGGCACTAAGGTTTGGGGGATTTGTTTTTAAGCAAAATAGCCTTTCATACATAGAAAACAGTAACTTATTTTCATCTTTTCAAATAAAATATTTTTAAATAAAAAATAAATAAAAACCTATGTTAAATATATTTCTTAGGGAGGGAAAAAGTTATTTTCTAACATGAGAATCACAAGCAACATTGCTTGGAATATATACTGTGTACAATGGCAAATAGCTTGGAGTGAAGTGGCCCAAGAAAAGCCTTCCTGAATACCTAGGATTCCTCCTCAGTCTGGGCGCAGGGAAGTCCTGTAAAGGTCCTAAATGGGAAGCTGGATTCACTTCTGGGAGGTGGAAGAGGGGAATGTGACGGAGACAAAGTAAGAAAGGCCAGAGGACATTCCCTGGCATGCACCTTCTTTCTGCTAATTCCCACCTTACAAAACCTGGGAGAGTCCAATCTGAGGTAAAATGCTCCCACAAACAGCAACTGTTAGGAGAGCAGGGGACTACATGCAGCTCTCTACCAACATCTCCTGCTGGCATGTCATCCTGCGGATTGTCAAAGAGGGAGAAAAGTTACTGCCAGTGCTAGTGGGCAACTGCCTTTACAAACACAGGGATGAAAAACCTTTTTTCTACAGGGATAGAGCTAACAATGCACTTTTTTTTTTTTTTGTCCCCCGCACAGAAACATGCCAAACAAAATCCCTTCTGGAACAAGTATTTTCCTGAGGTGAAATGCGCATCAAAAGCACTGGGAAGAGTCGTATTTCAAAAGCCTAATGTGGATGGCAGAACCTAGATACTACTGACCTATACAAAGACACGAGACGAAAAGCTTTAAGTATGGTATCCAGTAGCACTGAACCTGGCTCTTAGGATGCTCCATGAACTCAGGTTACCTCTCAAACTACTTAAAACTGGGGAGTGAATTACCTGAAATGTTAGCATGTAGATGCTGCACCAAGATGCTAACATGGTGGGGAAGTAAAATTAAATTATGTCTTTCTGGCAAAGAAATGTAGTAGTTATCATTTGTTCCCTAGACTTCAATTTAAATGTATTTTATATTTTAGTATGTATCCTTTAAAAATAAAAGGTTTCTGTTCGCTAATGAAGCTTTTGGTCCATTTGGAAGGGTGAAAGCTTATAGATGTTATGGATTTCATTCTAAGTCAGGTAATAAAACCTCCTTTCTCCAATGTAATTTTCAGCATAATCAGACAACCTATATTACTATTATCAGATGAACCTGCTCCAATACAAGGATTTTATTACCTGTATGTAAGGTTTCAGGGAAAATATTTTGAGAGAGACAATGATTGTTTAAATAAATGTAAAACATAAAACATCTGAATGTTGCTTCATGTAAAAGTCATAGTATAAAAGATTATAATTAAAAAAATATATCTTTCACTTATATAGCAAAAGAGCTGTAGCATTTTGACATTCTGAGGGCAGAATTCATATTTCCTGCTTTTAAAAATCAAATGAGAACTGCAGGAGTTTGTTCTCCAGTTACAAACCTGTGAAGTGCTTAGCCTTGTGCACACACATATCTATCTATGTATAGGTGGACATGCACACACACATGCATGTGCACACACACACACGCACTCACTGGAAAGATGCTTTTGTCTCAAGGGCCATTCTTCCTCTTCAGAGATCATAAGATGCTTAGTTATTAAGAGAAATAGACCAGTTATAATATTTAAACAACCATTTGCTGTTTATTTATGGTTAATGGCAACTGATGATCATTAGGAAAAAAATATGTTGGGCTTGGTTTTTTTAATAATTCGATTAATAACTTGAGTAAAACACATCACAGTTTTGGTCAATTCTCTCTCTGCCTCCTCAGAAAAAAAAACCAAGTGTGCAGCTGGCACTGAAATATCTACCAAATCCTATGTTGTGCATAACATGGCTGTTAGCAGATTAAATCATAAATACACGTACAAAGTGATTAAAAATTAACACTTGGTACCTTTTCTTCTTTTTCTTTTCTATGCATTCTGCCTCTTTTTTACTTGTTCTTTTTTTTCTAGTTTTTGAAAGCAGTTATGATAATATTCTCCTTTATGCTTTTATTGCATTTTGAGAACCTACTCTCCATTACCAAAGATGCTACCAAGGGAAGACACTTTACAGAGATTATTAGATTTTGAGAGTCCAACATTGTTCAGAACTAATAAAACAACAGGACAACTGCAACAGCAACAATACTTGGTCTTCACGTGAGAACGGTTTTTAGTCTATGCCCTAAGCAACACCAGTCATTCATTCATTTAGTAGTAAAGATTTCATTTCAACATTGCTGTGTACTAAAGAAAAAAATTATTAAGAATGGTTACAAACCTCTTGCGAGGGCAGAAAGAAATCACTGTTCCAGTTCAAGCTTATTTTTCAGTGCTACCCTGTTAAAATGCTTACATGCGTTATCACAGTGCCTTTGTAAATTGCTGCACAAATACCTCACGCAGATACTAATCTGCTGGAGACAAATATTATACCCATTTCTATAAACGGGAGAGTTACAGATACAGGTGCTGATATTGAGGAAAGTCAACGCCAGAGTTTTTCAGGTACTGAACCTTCCTCACAAAACCCATCAGAAACACTTATTCTGTACCCTTTCCACAGCTAGTTAGCCTAAGGTGGGCCACAGTTTGCCTTAACTGTGGGTGAATCAATGAGCAAGCTCTGGAAGTGGACCCACTGCTGGGAGGGTGAGACACTGGCCCTCTTCACTGGGGAGGAACACCCCAAGATAGGCATAACCGGTGATGGGGATCTCTGAAGACAACCGTTCCCTCCACCTCCAGCAAGTAACAGCTCACTCCAGGTAAGGCTGAAAAGCTGGCACATGTCAGCGTTGAGCCCACAACTGCGACAAGCTGCTCAGGCCTTTCTGACAATTTGGTTTGGGGCTATGGTCATTCTTGCCCCGTGGAATTTCATAAATGAAATTTTGGGGAGATTCTAACGACCTCAGGACCCTTCCGCATTCACGTGTAGTGTCCTTGCTAAGTAGCCTAGGCAAATTAAGGCAGATGAATAGAGGGGTGATACTGACCCAAATGTATCCCTATTTTTGTACTTTTTTATGGGAGAAGCTTAATCAGATTGAAAGCTGCTTTTGTAGGCTTTCATAGGAAATGCCTTTTAACAAAAAGGGGAGGGGGATATTCACAGAGCAATGGCAAGAACAGAAACTGGAGGTTTGAAAGACCCACCAGGAGAGGGAATTCAGCCCACTTATATTAAATCAGCTGTTATTTTTTTCTCTCCTCCCCCTCCCCCCAAGTATTGGGTACCCAAAAAGAAAATGATGTGAATCCATTTTCAGTACTGATTCCTTTTAATCCCGCAGATCAAAACCATCCTACAGTCTCCAAATGCTTTTTCATTCTAAAGGTAAAACATTTCACAGGAAGATGTGAGGGGTAAGTCTTTCCAATCACGGATTTTAAACTCAGTTGCTTGCGAAATATAATGAACTTTAAAAAAATCATAAAGGGCCTAAATCCTGAAGACAATGGGGGTTTTGCCATTAATACTTAAACATCAGGATTGTGCACAGAGTAATCAATTGCCCAACAAGGCCCTAGGAACACAATCAAGGAAGGAGGCTACAGGAACATACAATATTTCACATTTAATAAATGGTCTTTTGAGATTACAGCCGTATAGAGTAGCAGTAGAGAGGAAGACTATAATGCTAAAGTAGGGATTATATTCGTCTGTCTGTCTGTCTGTCTGTGGGGTGGAATTTTAAGCAATCATTTTCATATAACTTGTCAATAATGAGCATGCTTTGGCAGTTTCACGGTTTGCTTCAATTTAAATCCTTATTTCTTAAAAGCATAGTAAAGATTATTCTATCTTCAAGGGGGCGGAGGGTGGGGGAGAAGGAGGCAACGATGTGCCTTTGATAGACTAATCAGACTGGCTCCTAACAATACCTGTCTTGTGAAAGCTAAGGAATTAGCGATAAAATATTTTATGTACATCTTTGCTGTCAAATGCCATATTCTTTCAGTATTTATTTTACTAAAAGTGTTATTTACAGCAATTTCAGTAAAATAAAATTAGACTAGTTTCATTGCTGTATGTTAATCAGGTTTTAGCCTTAAAATAATGCTGAAACATGTTGTTCCTTAATAAGCAGAAAAATTTCTAAATGGTGAAATATCTACAGCATATTCCCTTTCTCTTCCAAATTTAGTATGCAGCTATTATCTTTTTATAATTACAATAGTCAAAGGATTGTGTGCTCAGGCAAATCATATTGAAAGTGATGACTGAAAGACATGATTTTGGTTGGGTTCTTCCCAACACCCCATCGGGGTTTTTTGCCAGATTCTTCCTTTTCCTTCTCTCTTTCCCCTTCCTCCCCTCCTAAAAAGGCCCAAACCCTCTACTTCTGTCACTCTTTCCATCTTCAACTCAAAAATAGATTCAGATTGCTCCCTCAACCTCGCCTCTGGGTGGATCCACAGAAGACGCTAGGCACAATATGTTCGTGTAAAAATTAGGGGGACTGTTCCTACTTTTTATAACACTTTTAGCACAATGTCTTAGGCTTTTAATCACAGCCTGCATCCCCTTTTCATTTTTAACCCAGCGGCCCACTCATATTTCAGTTCTGTTCAAGAAATAAAATGATTGTTTCACCGTTCTCGATCACAACAAATTATAATCATTAATACTCAGCTTTGATTTTTAGTCTCATAAAGTACCTTATCAGTGGGCTGCAGCTGCTTTCCTGAATTCAGAGAAAATACCAGTTATTAATTACAGTATCATATATCACCCATATATATATAAGATCATATGTGTATATATCAGTCTGCCTAGATTACAGTAACGTGCTGGTTCTCTGAGCCTGGGGCGGGGGGTGGCAGGGGGTGCGAAATGTGCATGGGAAGGGGGAAAAGTATACATCTTATTTGGTTACACTTCCTATTAGCATAGAAACTATGTTAAATTCCTTCTACTACCTTTATAAAATTAAGAGCTTATGTTTTGGTTGCCTTTGCTACTTCCTCCTTGCCCTGGCACATAACAAACCACTTGAACCAGGACTGGTTTCCAAACGACTCTTTTCCAAACAGAAAGGTTGTGGTTATGCTTTCCAGTATCCCACACATCCACATTAGGTAACTTTCTCCCCTGGAGTGCCAGAAAAAAACCAGGCATTCCTTCTTGCTACAAATCTGCAAATCTGAAAAGAAGAGGCCACATGAATAGGAAAGCTCTTTATAGAATAAAAAGCATGGGGTGTTATTAAGTAGGACTGTAAGCTCTATTCTATTCATAGTAATTAAAGGATCAGATCAGGTTAATGTGAGGACCTAGGTCAATAAAGTACTGTAGGTTCACCCTTTTTAATCCTTCTCAATCCTACAGGCTGGGTTTCTGACTGCTCTGTTCGACTCACAGAGCTGTTACAGGTGACAAAGACACGCAGAGAACTGCTGAGAAAAGTTGGGATTTATATCAATCTCACCAGGCATCTTTGAGCATGAGTGTCAGGAGGTGTTCAGAGTGAGGTAGATGGCAAACTTTAGGACTGACTTCTTCAGTGCTGTACCTTTTTCACTTTGCCAGCTGGTAAAATAGTTATATGAAAAAGTTCAGAGAATATTTTGAAGAGTAACTCCATAGTGCTCTAGATATTTAAAAAAAAATTTCTATCAATCCACTTTGTCATTGTTTTCTATGTGCATCTCCACACTTCACAACCCCCTCCCCATTTGACACTCCCATAAGGGGCTGCCTGTGACAGGACATGCCTCTGCCTGAGCTCTGGGGCCACCAAGAGCCAGTGTTTTGGAGCAGAGGTGTGAAACCCAGGGCAAACAGCACTCCTACCACCACATCACCCAGCACAGTGTAGGAGCCAACGTGGTTTCCCTAGGTGGGGGAAGCAAATTTCTGTGGGAGGTATCTTGTATCTGACCAAGCTGCAACGAAGTTGAGCTGCAGACATGAAGATAGCTGTGCCCTCTTGAAGTAATCACCTGGCCTACAGCAGCCAGCAGTCATAAATACTTGTTTTTAAGTAATCTGGAGGTTTCCCAGCCCCATATGAAATTTATGTCAGTGAAGGATTTGCTCTATAAAGCACCATGTGGACTTTGTAACATACTAGAGATGTTGCTCTATCTGCAGGTCCAATCCTGCAAAATGAGCATGCCCTAAACTCCTCTCTGCAGAATCCTGGTGCCTTTCAGGTCTTCACTTGGCATATGTCAAGGTTGGGCCTTACCATTACTTACTGGTTTTCTGACAAACATTTTGATCCAAATTTTTCCTGCTAATCAATGGGTAGTACTGTCCATAAAGCATAAATCCCATCACTTTTTTCCCCTCTCCTCTGACCCTACAAAGCCCTCGTTATCTAAGGTATGAAATCAGTGAGGAATTGTGTTTCACAAAGCACTTGGCCTAACAAAGAGGAGGCGTCTGACATTAGACTTAGAGTTATGGCTGGGTACCAGGTGAAAAGAAAGACTCCTCTCACAAATGCAGATGTTCTTTTGCCAAAGGACCACTCTACTTATATTTACCTCCTAGAATATACTCAGATATTATTTTTTTCCTTCTACAAATTGATCACACTATTGTATTTTACAGAAAAGAAAAAAAATTGAGAAGATCTTACTTTCTTTCATATTCCAATAGGTTTTATGTAAGTGTAGAAATTAATAAACATTAGAGTACTGCCACTTTCACAGAAAGGCACTATAGTAAGGCTTCACAGAAATCTTGCCAAGGCCCACAGAACCTAACAAGAAAACCCATGTGCATTATGTCCTTCAAATCTTCCCCTAAAATATACCTATTCTGAATTACAAGACACACATGTGCACAGTCACACACTGTATCCTACTCCCTTTGTATTGTTTATTATAAATATCTATAAAATGGATCAAAACAAATGAAAAGATTTTTTTTCCCTATTAATTTCCACGAGTTTGTGGAGTAATTTCTGTGTAACTATTGACATAATCTCCATTAGCTTTTAATGGAACATCTCCATGAAAGTTAGTATAGTGGGAATTTAAATTACTTGCTCTATGATCACAAAAATAATAGGCAAATTGAAACCACAGAATTTTAAGAATTCCATTTTAATACAAGTTGTTGCATTTTCTGTTCATGTGTGATAAATTAGTGCAAGGGAGTTAAACCTCTGGAGGAAAAAGAATACTACAACGCACGTTTGTCTTCTGCATTTTCTCCTTTCCCTGTCTCTGCGAGCAGTTTGTTAAATCTTTTTAAAGACAAAAAACCCAACCAACCCTTTGGTAGGGAAAAGACCAATTCCTTTAAACACTGAGGCAGGAAAGAGAGGAGGAAGAATACATTATGAAAGCAGAGGTCATCCTAAGAAACTGAGAGAGATTTTAAAATAAATAAATTTTAAAAAAGAGAAAGCACCAAAAATGTTAGTATTTGAATGATGTGAACTCTGGTAAACGCCAGCATGCAATATGGCAAAAACGAATCAATCAGTTCAGCTTAGTTCAGCCTCTGCAACTGGCCATCTGGCGCGAAATCAACCAAATGTAGCCCTGCATATTCATCTTCATTTTCACAAATACTCAGGAGAATGTCATTCTAGGGCAAAATAAAATTAAATCACCATAATTTTTAAGACATCTTTTCCTCTCATGCTCTCTGGAGATTAGTCTGTTTATGTGAGACTACTCACTGCTATAGGGTTAGCAGGTAATTACTAAGGGGGTACTCTCTCTCCTATATTTAAAATCACATTTCACACATTCGGGACGTTTAGGCATAGATTTTGCTGTAAACCCTCCTAAGCAAAGATTGCACCAGAAGTTATTGTGACAGAGTCTTCCCCAAGGGTCAAGAGAGAGGGATTCTGGATTTACCATCTACAGCCATCCGCGTGACACACCTGTGTGACCTACTGATGCTGTGGTACTGCACTAGATATATCTAAGGGGAAGTCTAGGCACTTAATCCTTAGAGCAGGTAGCAAAAAGGGACAGAAGATACCTGAAGAGTTGAGGCCAGCATCGAGTATCAGCTGCGATTAAGACCGCTGCTGATATGGTACACTTTTAGTCCATATAAATCACTTTGATGAGTGAAGGGTAGAATAGGGATCAGTATGAATAAGAATGAGAAAGCAAAAATGAGAATGTGCGATGGACAGAGCATGCATGTTTTGCCATCATGTTAAAGTTAGAAGTTACACCACACACGATTCTTTATTCAAGGCAATCCAAGCAATTGTCAGTCAGGATAGATTATTTTGGGATTTATTTTAGAAATGCTTGAATTAAACTCTGGTCCTACTCCGTCTAGAATCCTTATCCTTAAGTTTACTTATTTGATGATCCGAGGGTTGGGTTAGTTGGTTTGCCTCAGGTTGAGGGTGGGAGGGAGGAGTTTGATTTGAATTTAAGGTTGTTTATTGCATTTTTGCTTTCTTCCAGCCCTTAAAGTTTATTATATTTTAAGAGATCAAGCAAAAGTTACCCAAAGTTTGGCTAACAAATGATTTCACAAGATTGTCTTCTGATGTTATTTTCTTTGCTAAGTATTATCTCATCACACACACTCAAAAAAAGAAGTCTTAAGGTGCTTCTGCTGATACTATTTGCTCTTGTCCTAGAGCTGTCCCACTTTGTTTGATAAGAGATAAACAAGTGCCCAGCCTCATTTGAATAAATATGTTAAGCAAATGTTAAACAAGATGCATCAAAAGGCAGTAAATACATTACAACTTCAGGCTGCTAGGACATTCTACCTCAACACAGAAACATGTTTCCACTCAGACAGGGAACATGAAATAACTAAGGCTAGTTAATCTACTTCTGTCTATCTGTCTTAAGGATTTAAACTAAAGCTTGTCACCATAGTATCTGACAGAAATCCTTCCTCATCTATTTACTTATGGTATATACAGAACTGTTAACTCTTAAAATATCTCTTGGAAAAACCTAAATAGAGTATACACAAATAAATATAGTTTTCCTAACTGGGATATTCTTGAGAATGCTTCAAAATTGTTCTAATTTTGTTCCTAAGTATTAAAATCTTTTCTGTTTCTTACCTAGAAAAGCCCCAGAATTACATTTATTATTTTTTTTGCTTTTGAAATCATGATTATATTTAATCAATTAAAATGGGTTTCAGGCATTATGAAACAATATTTTTCATTTCATTTTCACGTCAGTCTGAACTTTTATGACCACAAAACCATCATGGGTTGAACAGAGTACACAGCACACAAAAAGATCCCAAAACCCAAATAAAAATAAACACAGAAAACCAACCAACCCCCTCTCCACACACACACCTAAAAGACAAATTCTTGGCAAACATTAGAGTTAAGAATCTCTTCCAGTCCTCATTTCTATTCAGATATAACTGTGCTCACAAAAATCGTTACAGTTCTACTTACGATTGTTTATTTTAGTATGTCACCAAAAAAAGAAGTATTTACAAGAAATAAAGTAAGCTGTTACAAAATGTTTTATATTCATTCTTCCATTTTTTGCACATCATAATTTTGCTGTTTACATACTGGTATATTAGCAAGATGACAACTATGTTTTTAGACTAAAAACAGTCATTTATAAAGCATGCCACGTAGAATTCAGAATGCCTAATTCTGAAACTGCCTTTGCCAACTATGTGACACCAAATCTATGTTTTATCTTCAGGCATGGAGAGGTTTGAAATAAATATTTTGTGCTGTTCAGAGGGAAAGCTGATGTATCACTTCATAACTTCACGGAAAGCCCTTACACAAACAGTCCTAACTTATCTAACTGGCTACAGAAACAGCTTCAGCAGCTAGAAACTACAAGACTGATCTCGTCTTAAGTACCTCAGATCTGACCTTCTACGAGAGAGACAGCCTTCTGCCGAGGATGACTTCCTGCACTGGCTTTTACTGGCGCAGTACTTCGTGAGAATGAGAAAACCGGCTTGTGATTGCTGCACTACAGCTTAATGTGAAATGTGGTGTATGTGTGCTTTTCCAGCAAACATGCGGCAAGTTTTTGCTTCTTTACAGGGTTTTTTTTTTGCACGAAGAGAGATCCTGAAATCTAAAGGAGTGTGTTCTTCCTCCTAGTCCATTTCAGCATAGTCAAAGCTTCTATCTGCAGTTATTTTTCCTACTTGTTTCTATTGCCTGTAAGCCAGTACAATCATGTGCAATATACAGTATACAAGATTCCACAAGGTTGAATGTTAATGCTATAAGAATACTCAGTACTCATTCATATATTATATAACATTATAAAAAGCTGTAGAATATTTTTTACTGTAATTGTGACAGCATTTTACTGTTTAATAGTCTTTTCTCCTCCTCTAAACATGTGTTTGAAATTTCCCAACTTGAGGGAACCAGTGAAATTCATTCACTCAGCATGACAACGCTAGCTTTCTTTCTTGATAAATACAATTTTAGCTTTATCATTTGTCATCCATAGAATACTGGTTAGGATTTCTAATTAATTAACTCATATACTTTTCAAGAAACACTTTGAACAGGCTTAACTAAAGGACCTCATTAAAAGGAAGACTTTGCAAACTTAGCAGAGGAAATTTTAATGCACATTTTATTAATATTTGGCCTTTGAGTACAATCTGTAACATTCAGTCTTTAAAATCTGAACACTGAACATGAAGCTGGATCATGTAGGTTTTAACTCACTCTAGACCCTCACCAACACTCCTGATAGTGTAGGATGAGAAAGACCCTTCCCAGACACTCTAATGCAGCAAGTGCTGAACTGACACGGAACGGTACCCAGCAGGGCCAGGACCTTTAATGTATTTTTGAGATTCAGATACCCAGTAAGCCTAGTAAATTGTTTTGCCATTTACGACAAAGACAGCATCACTGACACCAATAGGATACACATTGCTACCTAGGTGATTTCCTAAAAGACCTTTTCTAAATGTCTGTCCCAAAAGACCATTTGAACATGAGTCTATTTCAGTGGTTCTATCGCTATTCTATCAGTTTTATCTCCTGACCAAGTATTAGCACTAAGTCTTCAAACCAAGGATATTCACAGTACAGTGAGTTTACTGTGAGGTCTACTATCACAGAGTAGCAGGAGACACTCAAAATCAGTGAAAAATTTAAAACTGATCATAAAGTACTTCAGTTGTGCCATTTCTGAAATGTAAATCGTTACCTTATTCCTATGAGCCGTGCCATTTAGAAATTAAATGTTAGTTAAACTAAATACAAAAGCCTTACTGGTTGTATCAAAAGTTGACAAATACTTCAGGGTTCCACACAGCCTTTATTCAACGAGAAGCAGGTACAAGAAGAAAAAAGTCATTTAAAGTAATCAATAGTTTGAAGTCAGACCAAGGGGTTTGATCACAACTCTACAGAAATATTTGAGACTTTTTCTCTAAGAGCAACAAAATTTGAAAATTAGACAGAATATCACCTCACACTGCCCACTGCAGAAGCCTCAAGGATTCATTCCTGTACCACTTACACCAGTGTTATTGTGAAGTAACTCTGCTCAGATGAACAGAAACACTTCAGATTTACGTTAGCGTGTTAATGAAGTAAGACTTTGGCCCTGAGATTTAGCTCTTTCATTAGTAATTTATACTCTCATTAGGGATTTATAGAAATGGGAATCTAGGCTCAAATGCTAATTGAGAATTGTCAGTTGTAAATAAGTGCTAACAAGATAAATTTGCTCCTGGTCACATTGAACAGAGACCTGCATTTTACAAAACTTAACTCTTCCTTTAATATTAAAAAAAAATTCTCAGCTTAGTGAGGTGCAAGTAACTGCTGCTGTGCCATGTAGCCCATCACACACAGACCTATAGCTCCCCTCCTCCCCTGTCAGCTCTCATAGCATCCTCCAACCTCTGCCTTCCATCCTCCATGCTCTACGGGGGGTGGACATGGTCAGGACTCTGTGTGTGAGACTTGAACACTTTCTTTAGCCCCAGTGAAGGCCCTTTGTGCTCTTGTATTGGAGCAAACAGAGGCAGAGACAGCCTTGGATGAGCCCCCTGTAAGCACGTGGGATGTTGTGTTTGTTCCCGTGGATGTTGAGAATGGTGTGCGGGATGTTGTGCATGGTCATACAGGAGGAGCCATTCTGCTGGTGGCACCAGCCTGAACCCACAGAGAGGTCTTCTCCCTTGGTCAAGCCTAACCTATGCCAGCCCCTCACATACTGAACCCCAAGAAGCCCAAAGAGCATCATAGAGGAACCAGAGCATACCTGGACAGGTTTCTCCTTTGTATGGCCTGGAGACCAGACACAGGTCACCTCAAAACACACAGCCACTAGTCAGCCTTCATTTAGGTTAAGCCACATTGCTGAGCTAAGATTTCAGTCTCTCTATACCCAGTGGAGATGGGTTCCCAAGAGTAATTTGAACTCCACTCAATTTTTTTGTTTAAGTTTGGGCCATATATCTTAGGTCACATTTCCAGCGGATTCCTACTTTAATTTTAAACCAAGACAATATAAATGTTACAGAAAGAAATGCTAACTCCTGGATGAAGCATTTGACTTGTGTAAACCTGCAACAATAAAACTGAAAACTGGCTCCAGAGTGAGACAGCAAATGCCATTTTAATCCTCCTCTCACTCTACATTCCATTGCCCTTCCAAAGAAAAAGAAATCCTTCCTCACTCTGGATATCTTTCACACTGAGCCATGATCCCTCATGCAGCCAGAACAAAGTCAATCCCACACAAGAGTCTAGTCATCACCGGGAACCATAACCAGCACACAAATTTACAGTGCTTGAATATTATTTTCTTTGAAAAGGAATTCAACTTAATCTAGTGAATTGCTGTAGGCAGCTATTAAAAAACAAAACAAAACAGAGCATTTTATGCAGTTAAACAAAAAGAAAAAGAAAAGGAAGAATTGCCAGCTATGCTTGTTTGTTTGTTTTTAAAAGAGACGTCATTCAGCGCTTTCAAAACCCACTTACCAAAAGATAACAAGAGACAGGACATTCCCCAAAGTTGCAAAAAAAAGCCTCCAGGAATCTTCTTTCAAAACAGGCACTTGCTAACATGATTGTCAGCTTTGCAGAAAAATAAAGAAGGTCTTCAAAGGGACATGGCAATGTTTGGTACTACGAGTCTGTAATGATGGATGGGCTGTCCACTTGACATTACGTACCTGTCATCTGAGCTTTGAGATAATCTTCCCTAGTAGCCCCTGTCTTGGTACAAGGACACTCAGGCTCTCTTAGCTCTCTTAGCATGCCCCACCATGAGCTGAGGACAATTTCTGGTTTACTTTTTAGTGGGAGATCATTTGCTAGATGATACACTGAAACACTTCATGGTATAAACTTCCGTAAGATAAGCTTTTCAGGTTTTTTTTCCAGGATGACGAACCCTTACCATCATCTTTTATGACTGTACAATATCTTAATGCATCTTTTTTCAATGCCAATCTTTTCCCTCAGAATAGTTTTCTATTATACCACAATGCTCCAGGGTCATAGCCTCAAGTACAAAGGAAAACGAGGAGAAAAGAAGCAGAAAGCTGCACTATGCCCCTTCATTGAACATGCTCCTCCAGGTGAAGTGCTGCTCTGCCTTGGCCCAGACAGACATACCAAGGCTTTTCTCAACCTGCCCCGACCAGACAGTAAAATATTAATCTCAGGATGTCTTATTTCAGCCAAAGCCTTACAGAAAGAGGTAAGAAAGAAAAAAAGAAAGGGAGAAACCAACATTCCTTAGCTTAAATCTGATAACTATTTCTATAACCCTCCTAGGTCAGCTGGGTAAGCTGCTTCCCAGCTTCTCCTTGCTTCCTGAACTGGGGAACCCTTAGGTTAAAAGCCTCTAGACTTTACTGTGTCCCAGAGAGGAAAAGGTCTTAGAGACAAACGCAATAACCAGAGACACTGAATTTAAATCTCACCTCTCCACTACACTTCTTCCTGTGACCTTGAACAAGTTACTTGGGATGAGGATCTCAAAGGAATTCAGACACCCAAACATCACTGATTTCAAGTGAAATCACATACATGCTCTAATGAAGTCACTTTCATGAGGTTCCTAGGATTAACAGAATAGCAGTCCTATTTTACTCTCTTAAGAACAGTGAACTGAAGCTCAGGGACAAAAATTTGGATGGGTTGGGGAGGAGAGGGAGTGTGGTTCATTTGGGATGAATTAAAAAAAAGACTAATTAAGCCCTGAGCCTCCATGGAAATCAAATCAATAAGAATGAGGTGAGGTAAGCCTGTCTGGGCCTCTTCAAAACTAATGAACCCCTGTCTACTGCTTGTAACCACCTTAGTACCAAAGTGTACACACCACCTCATTTAGTTTATTCTTCATTAAATGTTAGTTTCCTAATTTTTTAAATATTTTGTTTTATTTTTACATCTCTAAATATTTATCATATTTCATTCACTTCCTTACTTTTGTTAATCTTCTTTTCTTTATACCCCAAGTCTCTCTTTCTGTCCACTTATCCCACAGCAGGGCACACCCTCCCTTTTCCCCTGGTGGCAAATCTCTGTAGTACCCTCTCCAGCTCTCCTGTCTCTCAGCCCCATACTTCATATAGCTACAATTCTCTCGTTTCTCACCTTACCTCTGCCAACTGAAAAATAATAGTCCTGGTAAACAGAAGGAAACTTTTTTATTAATATTAAAACCAATTATTTTTAAAGAGATCTGTTTTATTTCTTTGTGTGGTTCCACATATTCTTGTGTTTAGATATCTCCCAACTTTTAAAAAACACTTCTGTGAAAAAAAAAGTCACTACTACTGTGTGCAGGGCCCCACAATTTAAGAAGGATTTGAGGGTCCTTGAATGCATCCAGAGAAGGGCAACAAGGACTGGAAGGAATGTCTTATGAGCAGTGGCTAAGGACATTAGGCTTGTCTAGTTTGGGGAAAGGGAGGCTCAGGGGAGACCTCATTGCTCTCTACAGCTTCCTGAGGAGAAGGGGAGAGGGAGGTGTTGAGCATCCAGTGATTGGACACATGGGAATGGCTCAAAGCTGCACCAGGTGAGGTTCAGATTGGACATTGGGAAGCATTTCTTTACTAAGAGGGCAGTAAAACACTGGAACAGGCTTCCTAGAGAGGTGATCAATGCCCCAAGCCACTCAGTGCTTAAGAAGCATTTGGACAATGTCCTTAGTAGTATGCTTAAACTTGGTCAGCCCTGAAGCGGTCATGCATTTGGACTAGATGATCATTGTAGGTCCCTTCCACTTGAAGCAGTTTTTTCTATACCCTTAAAATCATTTAAATACATTTCCAAAGGAAGGACACATTCTGAAAGAGAAAAGTGAATAAGGATCAGGAATAAAGTAACCATTTTATTATAATGCTAGCATTTCTTTTTTTTTTTTAATTTTGAGTGCCAGGAAAAAAGTTTCTGCATTACTGATTTTTGTTACCATTGGGCAACCACAGAGAGAGTTGTACTTGATGTGACTGTTATATTATCTACATTTTTTAAAATGTAAACATTATCTTTTGTTTAGGATGGTTATTATTGACTTCAGTCTAAAGAGTTTTCACAGTAGTAAAGTTTTCACAGATCCAATCCAGATGTCAGACATGAAAGACATCAAAGTCTCAGCCTCTAAGTATCTCAAAGTCTTAGAGACTGTACTGTTTGGAAATGATGTAAAGAAGCTGCAGGTGGTTTAGTTTTGTGCCACTGAAATGATGCAGGTGAAAAGAGCTTAGGGGTGGACCACTCTGAGGAGTCTTTCTCCCTTCAAGACAGCTTGTTTTTCAGGGAAGGATGCACCTAGATAATAGTGCACATTTTTTTCTACAAGTTTTCCATCAATTTACTTTACAGGGAATGAAAGAGAAAGAAATGTTCAGTTACCCACATTTTTATATCCTTGAAATATGTAAATAATACATCCAGAACTTCTAGATCTCAACACATATTAGGCCCTATCTCTGAGGTAGACCAAGGATCTCTCAGAAATCAAAACCTCTGTCATATTCCACTGTGAAAAGAGATCAATCTAATAGCTGAGAGTCCAAGAGCTTGAGCCTCCTAGCAATCTTTTTATCACATCATCCCTTTCCCACTCCTTCCAGGAATAGCAGCTTATGCTGTAATGTTACTCTGCTGCCATTGATTAGTTCTTCATGGAGCAGGATAAGCCAATTATTCATGTGCAGAGCTGGGGGAATTTTCTTCAGTGCACGATCCATATGCCAAAAGCGTTGTTTAGTCTTACGCTGCATTAGGTAAAGTTCCCAAAATTATTTTAGTTAAGAGACAAATTTGCAGAACTGAGATATTTCAGGAATAGAGCTACAAGAATGATAATCTCTTTTTAATTCTAGTACCAGCACTGTTCCCTAACCATGATGCTATCAAAATTTGGCAAAGAATCACTGCTCCTCAGTGATGTTTGATTTGGCATAAATACCTAAACGTTCAGTGCAACAAAGGTTCACTACTGAGGTGAGCATCCTCAGCTCCATACTCGAGCTATCCTTACCTGCTGATCACAAATTCTCAACTGGTATTTCACTATTAGATGAGAAGCAGATGCAAGATCAAGCCTTTTTTTCAAAGCCTTCCCCCAACTTGCCAGAAATTGAGTCTGAGCATGTCACTCGTGTTTTCAGGACCCATGCAGTCAAGTTATTATGCTTTTGCACTGAAGCTGGACCCAAATTCTTCATTTCATCCCCTGAATTTACTGCATTTGTTGGAAGTTCTTCAAACCTTTGAATGAGTGCACACATGGAGAACTTGTGCACTCAGAAAGTCATGGGCCACAGTTTAAGAGTCTAGGATAAATGCAATAGCTGGATGACAGCTTAAAAATAAAATAGACGATAGAAAAACTACATTGGCAACTGAATTTTCATCTTTAGGGCTGTGTCAAATCCCGCTTAAAAGGGGAATAAAATTACATGTCTCAGAACTATTTCTTTAGAAGATTGTCAGAAAAGGCGACAATATTACACCACTTACTCTCAAGTCATGCTTTAAAAATCTCCCCACTGCCATAAGAGGACCTCCTGGTGCAGGTCAATTTGAGCTCTCAGTGCAGCACAGTGACTGAAAGGATCCCTGGGTGCATAAGCATGGGGAACAGCAGAAGGAGTAGACACTGCTAAGCAAGATTGTTACTGGAACTCATCTTGGGCTGCGGTATCCATGTTTGAAGGGCAGCGCTAACACAAACCTACTGTGCATAAGAAGACTCACTCTACTGAGATGACACAATGACATGACAGAGGTAATTTAACCTACAGAGGCTACTCAACTCCAAATATATGCACATATGGATACTCAATTCCTCATGAAACTATCACCATCCAAAAAATGGGCTCCGTTCTGTAGGATACAGGGATTTCAGGGTGAGATACTGCACTGTGCCATGTGAGGTTCCAAAGCATGACCCTAATGATGCTTTCTGTATAAAAGAATATGATTTTTAATCCCAGTTTACACTGTGAGCACTAATTCATGACCACTGGTGGCTCTTATACTGTGTAAACCTGCATAGCAGAGGGGACCTGCATGCTGTTTGATCCCTGGCACCTCCTCTCCTGCAGAAACTTTTTGCAGGCACACTGAGCACAGTTCACACTTTCTGGACTTGATGGAGAGAAGCAGGGGTTGCTGCTTCCTAAAAGATGCTGATTCCTAAAATCCCTGCACTTCTTGGCAGGCTTTAGGTTCCTACAACTGCCTTGGGTCTGTACTAAAACCTGCAATCTCACAGTGTAGCCATTTCCAGGAATGCCTTTCATTCAGTATCTCTTTTCTCTCCATCTTCAAATACTGCTCACCTTTCCATGATATTTCCCAGGATCCGACAGAAAATGATCAATTTCCTTTTTCAACCTCAGGCCCTGCATTTAATCACCCCTACTAGACCCCAGGTGGCCATACCTGCCAACCAACACCATCTCCATAGCAATACCGGTGCATGGAGGTTTAATTCAGTCAGTCAGTAATAACCTCATACAACAGCAACCAGCTACAAGAAAAGCCATTACAACGGTGTGGCACCCACTGTCCCATACACGATGTCCACTGGGGATGTATCAGCTAATCACAGTGAATACACTCCCTTTGCTCAGAAACTGGGATTAATTAATCTAAATTTGCTAACCTGCTGTATATTATTAATTCCATGTTTCTCACTTTAAACCTCAACTTCTACCTGCGGTTAACACCAGGCAGTCCTTGAGGTGGGAGAGTCGCCCCTGCTTGTTTTCATTCTGCTACTTACCACTGGACATGATGGAGCCTTGCCACTTTTAATGTTGTCATATCTTAATTCATACCAAGCTACCGTAGCTGGGCTATCAATGTCCTTTTTTGATTTAGTATGACTACAATTAAGCTCAAAGTATTATTACTGAAAAATACAGTAATTAGCGTTCACCTAGACCATACAGCAAAATAGTACTTGGTATAAAGATCTTAATAGTGTAATACAAATTATAACCAAAGCTTGACTTAAAATGAACTAGGCGTTTAAAAATACTGTAGGGACTATTCACATGATTAGCTCCCGTTTAAAGTCAGTATGACTTCCTGTATGAAATAAAGCAAGCACATTTTCCCAAGGTATCATATGGGGATACATAACTGCAGGACATTCAGAAATCAACCTTGTGGAGCCTTCATTTCCTTCTCTGATCCTGTCTCTTTTCGCTTCTCCTTTTGAGAAACCATTTCCCATTTAAATGAATAAAATTATTAATATAATTTATTCCACCATGAAGTATAATAGGTACCTCAGGGAAAAGATAATTAGAGAAGAAACCTAATTCTTGGAGTTTGTGGTCTACAATGGTTTCCTCTCATAAAAATATTAACATCCTGTACACATTTCCAGCCTGCTTCTCAGAGGTGCTGAATGGACCTGTTAATGCAATGGCAAAGGTTTTTTAAATAAGGCAGAATCAGGTTTAGAAATCTCCTGCCCTAGTTAGGCCAGACCTATCCCTTTAACTTATACAGTCACCTTCAGGAAATGTAAGGTCCCACAAAAGTAAACATTTCCTTCTTTTGTCTACATTCAGACATCTAACCATATGCTGCTCATGGCAGTCTACAACTTCCACAGGGTGGGCAGTGGACAGGAGGTGCTGATCTCTCTGGTGACCAGTGACAGGATATGAGGAAAGGGGATGAAGCTGTGACAGGGGAAGTTCAGGTTGGACATTAGGAAAAAGATCCTCACTGAGAAGGTGATTGGTCACTGGAACCGGGTCTCCAGGGAAGTTGTCTTGGCACCAAGCCTGTTAGAGTTCAAGGATCACCTGGCCAATGCTCTTAGTCATATGGTTTCATTTTAGGGACAAGAGTCCTGCAGAAAGTTGGACTTAATGATCTTTAGGTCCTTTCCAACTTGAGATATTTTATGATTCTAAAATTATAATGGTCATCTATAGACCAATACATATGATTACTTCTAACAACACGACTGCACAAGCAAAACTATCAGGATGGCTCCTTCTTCACTGGCCTATAACTTGTCCATTTCTTTCACAGAAAAGATACAATTTATCCCACTAAAAAATACTATGTCTGAATCACAAAACACAATTTTTAAAATTTATGAGAAAATCTAAAGTTTGGGGAAAGAGGACTGTATTTTTGATGACCAGTCATTTACACATAATGTATCTTTTACACTGACTCAGTCACAAGGTAAATATTATAATGTGAATTAAGGTTTTCAAGGTTGTGTCTGTTACTTATTGAATTTGTTAAAGGATACATCAACCCAGACCTACATCTTAAACCAGATATAGCATCTCTGCTGGATATAGCTACTATACACAATGCCTGTAGCACTTTCCCTTTGTGCATCGTAGGATCAAACACCAGGCTGACTAATGCCAGTTCCAGTTAAATGTCCCCTAGTAAGGAAGGTGGAGTGCAGACAGTGGAGCTGAGATGAGATCAGGCTTTCCAGCTTTCAGCAGTCAGCACACAACTGCTGTGCAGAATGCTTTAGCATGAACCCTAAACCCTCAGAACAATGCGAGAGATGTTTGCCCTGCCCACCACTTCTGATGGGATGCTTGTGCAGACCTCACACATATGGCACCAGCAATAGGCTCTTCCCTCATGCTGTAGTTGGGCTTGAGCTTCCCCTTACCAAGCCTCTTGCAGTACTCCTGGTGGTGTCTCAGATATTAGAACTGGAGGAAAGCTACAGCTCATACCACAGTTGAGGTCAAAGATTAAACCCTTCAGATAGCCATGCTCTTCCATGATAGCTCACAGAGGGTCCTGCCCTGTGACTTGGCCTTCCCTGACACCCCATGGTACTCCAGTTGCTAAAGTTTGGGGAAAACGTAGTTTGTAGCATGATCTTTTTCTTCAAAAGATGGAGAGGGTAGACCATGAAAACCCTCTTCCCCCGTATTCAGACTACAACCAAGCTTTTCCTTTGTTCAAACTACATACATGGGTCAAGGAGGGGGGAAAAAAGAGAACCTCTCAACCAAATTCTTCTGCAACAGGTTTTCTAACCTTCCTCCCTCATTCTACATTAGGCTAAAGCAGAGAGAATACTCACTCACCCATGTCAACCAGCATCTGACTATTAGCTAATTAACCTTTGTATTTGTAAGATTCTAGAAAATTACAGAAGAGAATGTGTGGGAGGACAGAGGATAATTTGAAAGAAATAATTTATATAGGTAAAATAAATGTGACAGAGAATGATATTCCATGCAGTAAGGCAAGAAAAGAAAAAAAAATACAATTAGACATAGGATTTAGTCAAGGATGTTAGCCCAGAGAGGGGCAGTGAGGAATGGAGACCCTGCTTTTCAGCAAACTCAGACAAAACCTCATATCTTTCTTAAGCTTTTAGAGATTTATTTTTTTATAATGGCAACTTTTAAATGTAACAGTGGTGGTTTGCACCTTTGACAGAGAACTGTTTTAGAGCCTGACTAATCTGAAAGCAACATTTAATACCAATCTCAGCCATTCACAAAAATTGTTTAAAAATTATCATCCACCCTCTCACTTTGAGCCTCTTGTCCAAAGTCAGGTTATCAACCCACGTGAGGGAAGAAACACAACAGATGTGAACTCTGAAATAAGTTATTTTTAGAGGTGAGTGGGCCTCTAGGGTTGATAAATAAAGTTGGATGTCCTTGCAAAGACAAAGGAACTGATACCATTATACTCACAAACTACTTTAAATCACATCAGAGTATTCGTTTTCTAACCTTGCCTCTTCTGCTGCTGTTAGCTTGGGTGCTTTTCTGAATTGGTCTCTGGAAGTTAAGACTACTATCCTGAGTAGTGGTCTCAGGCCTCGTTACAGAAACTTGCTCTGCTGTAAAGTATATACACAGAGTTGTTTTCTCAGAGATCAAAGAACTTTTGGGTAGCTATTATTTGATACAAAGAGCTGACTGTCTGCCTCAAAAAGAGAAGAAAGGGGAGGAAAGTTCCATAAAATTTGCTGCATATAACTAAAAAGCATTTAATCTTGACCTTCAGTTAACAAGACTTCATTAAATTGGACGTTATTCAGCAGCACCACTTATCATCACTGTTACCTGGTGTTTCCCAAATAAGTGTCTACAGGCCATTTACCTAGTAAAGCCATTAATGAACATGCAATAGATCACATCGTCTCTCTCAATGGAAACACAAAAAAATAATTCTTAGTTCATATTATAAATACTGATCCTTGAAAAGCTTAAAACCAGTACAAGGTTCATCATACAAGGCACTAGTGTCTAACAGACGTTTTATTCGTTCCTGTGAGTGATGGGATTCATCAGTTCCGAGAATTGCATCCCAGTAAAAAACACTAAGGTTGATTTGAATAAAGTGAAGTCTTTAAAATCAGCCTGTCCCACAAAAAGTTCATGCTTTGACAGACAAAGCTTTTCTTTTTCAAAAATACTTTTTTTTTAAAGTCCCAATAAGAATTACAGATTAAGAGAAAAGAACCAGACTGAACTCTTCACTGGAAACCTCACATGATATACTCCTACTAAAATCCACTGTCAAAAGGGCAAGTGAGTAGTAAAAAATTAAAATCTTGTCATTTAACCTTTTATCTAGCTTGAATACTTACATGCTATGTTTTTAATGGGGGAAAAGTATACAATAGAGTGGAATTGAACATCTTCCATTTCCTTTTCACTGCAGCTTACGAATACCTTACTTTGCTAGTAGACAGAATATTCAGTTGTCAAGAAAATAAAATAGATGTGACCATTTAAATGTATTGAAATATAATATAAATTAATTAAGTGAATTAAGATCTATGCTTCATCTTCAAACTGTAATCTCATCTAAGAATCACCACCACACACATAAAAGCAAGAAATCAAGTGGGAATGGCATGATGAAAAGGTTTTATTGGTTTTGGTTTAAATGGTAGTACTGTCATGAGAAACAAGCAACTTATGGAGACTGTTGCAAATGAGCTCTAATTAAGACAGAACACTGTGGAAAGACAAGCAAGACTTAGAATATATAAACCTAATAGGAAAAAAAAGCCATCACAGGATATTTCATTTTATATTTAGAAGGCCTGTTTTCATGTCCTTTCACTTACAAAGATAGCTGTGCAAATAGAAAACAGCACTGCCAAACAGCAATCAGGAGTTATAAATATTATCAAAACTTTCCAAAATACCTTTTTTAATTGACAAATCTTTTATAACTGCAGAAGAAGGAAATTCTGCCTGTCTCACTCTCCTGGAATTGAAGAACTCCAGTGCACTCACACTCCTGCCTCCCCTTCTGCAAAAAAACCAGGTTAGAACCTAGCAACAGTGTAGATTTTCATATCTTCTACTCAGAACTTCCATGAACAGCCGTTTAAGTTTGATCTAGTATGCCTATGAGCACCACAGTATATTCCTGAGCTTTGGCTGCCAGTCATTTCTCTCAGTCATTTGCATGGACACAGTTATATCAGAACCTTGTAACAGAAATGCCGTCATACATTCTTCAATGTATTTCAATGAACCACAGTAAATAGGTAAGAGCAGAAAGGGAAAACAAAGTTTATCAGAATTTTTGAAGTCTGAATCTTCAGAGGTGTTCTGTCACTGCAAATGCTTGAACAAAGGTAGTTTGTATGGAGCTTAAGGAGCAACTTCAAATTTGGGGGTTTTAAATGCATATTGGACTACTAACAAACTTCATTTTTTCTTGTAGGTCATCCAACACCCATATCACAGTCTGCTTAATAACACTACATAATTTCTTGCTGTGGAGCAGGTGGGGAACAGCTCCAACCTCAACAACATTCTCAGAAACCTGCGGAGCAGAAGATACCTATCAAACACAATGTTTTCATGCACACACTACCATAACCATGATCATCTATAGTTAAAACTAGTTTCAGCACCTTTTTATGCTAGAATAAGAGATACTGTCAGCAAATTCTCATTATATTACTTTTACCTTTGCAAGAGGGCAGCATCAACTGGCAGCTACAAAAACCCACCATCATAAATGAAAAGAATTCTTGCTGATACTTTCTATGCACACACAAAAAAAATCCAAACAACTATATTAAAGTTAACATTTCCACTTCTGCAGGAAGATTACACAAGATTAAGCACATCAACATGCAATAGTGACAACAGTGACTAAAATCAAGAATGCCAAACAGACCCTATTTAATGAGCTCATAACTTTCCAAAGCATTGATATTTTCACAAGGTATTCAATGCTTGATCTTTCCTGCAGATTATATTTATTTGTAAATTTGAATAAAATGCAAAGGAATAAGCTCCTCTCTTTCTCTGTGTTTCCCTCCCCAAGATAGACAAGTCTAACCACGTATTTTGGGCAGCATTACAAAAGGGGAGACTGCAGTGTGAAGCCTGGGGAGGGAATGACCCTTGCTGAAGTGTGCATGTGTTGACTGGGTTAAAAAAAAAACAAAAACAACGAAGCAGCAGCAATTGGAAAGCTGTTTGTGAAAACAGATGAAGAACAGATTAAATTAATTCCACTCTTTTTTTTCCCCCCTTACACGCACATCCTCCATGCTTGCAAGGGACCTCCCCATTAAACTCACTACTTACATCTCTGTACCTGAAGCCAGTTGCAGTAACATGAACTTGCATTTGTCCAATAAAAGCTATGAACAGCGCTGAATATTTTTGCACGCCATCTACCGGTACTTTTTCTCCCCAAACCATGACATCTATCATTAAAAAAAGCCCCATTTTTGTCAAGAAAGATATAGTTGAGCAATTTCAACCTTGCATGGAGTTCGAGATTTGCAGCCAAACTGGAGCAGATCTTGCCTGCAGCAAGAGGAATTCGGCTGTATAGATTATCAATTTTTATGTGTTTAAGCAATCAGGCATCAGGTGCATGAGCAGCAGCTTCGCTTCCCTAACCCTGCCCCTGCCTCTGCAAGGAGTTAGTGCCTCCATCCCCGTACTCCTCCACAATGCTCATCCATCGATACACAGCCTCACTCCCAACACATCAGCCACAAACTTTATTCTCACCAGTATCCTCTCCTCATATTATCCCAAACAAACTCACCCCACTACACAAACCACCCAGGCACATACACACAGAGTTACAGAGACAGTGTTTCATAAACCCGTCAGCTTCTGCAATCAAGATATCTGCACAGGTAGCTCAAATCTTGTTTTTAAAGTGAATTGCCAGCCTTTGCAGAGGAAAAATCTGAAAGGACTAGGGCCCTAGACTCCAAAACCAGGCAAACAATCCCTACATGTATTATTTAAAAAATAATCAAAGCCTTGGAAAGAATGACTCATTAGTTTTGAATTCTTCAGATACATATTACTAATTTTTGGCTAATTGCTCCATCACCCAAATTCCACCTTTAAAAAAAAAAAAGTTATAAAACCATCTTCCAAACTGACCAACAGATTCAGCCTTTCATTCCCTGCCTCTCTCCCCAGCATGCCTTCAGCTTATCAGCTCCTGGTATCGCAGGTACCAAACTCTTAAGTCTACAAGGAGCTGAGATCTTCCAGCAGGTAGGCTGGTTTCAGCCTGCAGTGTGTCGGGTCACAGGCCTTGGAGATAAATGCCTTTAGCAAAACATTGGACAAAACCTCCACAAAGGCTCGATGTCACTGTGCAGAAGAGGAGGGAAAACCTGCAGTGTAAGACTGAAGATGCACTGAGCCTGTGTGCACCGGGTTTTTGGTGTATTCCACACGGCTCTGCATAGCCTATGCTCTCTCTTCATTACACCTAGGAAAGTAGGACAGGCTTCTACCACAATTTTAATCAATGATTCTATACCTGTCTTTGCCGAAACCACCCTCAGTCATAGTAGCACTCCAGTTTCTGGAGTGGACAAATAAATAATTCCCTTTGGAGGTAAACTCACATGTCCTTTTTCCCTACATTCAAATACAGCACACTTTCTATTGAATGAATATAACCTCTGTATTCAGTACCAAGGACCAGACTTACTGAAAGAAAATACACACAGATGTTTATACACAGCCGAGTTTCAGACCAAAAAAATATGAGTACTTTTTTTCATCAGTCTGCAGTGATACATGTGTGCAAATAAATGTTAAAGGTGTAGCTCTTCAGCAGCACGTCAGACAGATTTGTACATGTGTACCAGGCTAAAATTTGGCTTTTCCCTGCCAGATTTTCAAGAACTCATTTCATAAAACCTTGTTTTATGTATTTCAAAATGTAACCAAGCCTCCTCTGAAATTGGTTGATTGGAAAACCTTTAGCAAGTAGAGTGGATATGACTCACATATGAGTAAAGCAGTCTTCACTGGGTCAGAGATAATTTATGAGAAGAGAACCCAAGCTCCCATAGATATCTAGAACACTTATTGTAAAATAAGTCATTCTTAACCCAGGATGTACCGTACAGGCAATGCAGTATTTGAAAAATCTTTCTACCTTAAAATATGAAACTATTTTAAAACCCCAAATATTCTGTAAACAGGTAAGAACATCTATTTTCTGAGTACTTTCCAGTGGCTGCCTCAGGCTTCTTTTATCTCTTAAATCCATCTCCAGCTCCATACCGGCCCTTCAGCCTGGCATCTATATCCTGTGGACAAAGCACCGGTGTCCTCTCCCTTCTGGTCTTCACCACCTTAACCCGCACTTCTGCCTGCAATCGATACTCTCCACTTTCCATCCCTGCCAGCCTCACATGCCTTACTTGTCCCCAGTGGCTTGTGTTTGCCTCTCTTGGCTGAAGCTACAAACTCGTACGTGCAGAAGCGTCGGTGTTTTTAAAGCACCATGTAAAGATGGTGCATTATATTAAAGATAGATTTGAGAATCCTTCCTTACTCTGAGTGCTGTCTCATTCTTCCAATAGTCCCATTCAATTCCGTGGGCCAAATTTCATCGTTCCCTTTGTCATGTAGAGTAGTATCTCAGCCTTTGAATAGTCCCACTGATTTAAATGGGACTTAGTCACACAATCATCCATTAGTAAGAATGGAAAGAGAAACTGACATTATATAGTAACATTTCTAATGCATGTCTTCTGATGGCACAGAAGAACCTGCTAATAATGAAACCTTTGCAAAATGTAACTGCCATTGCTATTTCTTTTTTGACAAACAAGAAGAATTTCTGTGAATGGCATTAGTTTTAAAAAATATCATCCAAAGTATATCATAATGACGTGATGAAAGATCGAGATATAACAGACCTATGCATCTGTTTTTACCTTACAGTTTGGCAGAAATTGTATGTTATCTAAAAGAGGAAATAAATTACCTACAACTGTTTAACACCAACAATCCATTCGTTCACAAAACAAAGCTATGACAAAGAAAGAACACAAAAAAATAAATAAATATACACATGGCTCACCAAACCAACATACAGATGGAAATAAAATTTAGCAGGTTGAAAATGCATTTCTATGCATTCTATCCAACATTTTAAAATAACCATGTGTTAGCATCATTAATTTTCAGTACACATGAACATGAAGCCACTGAGCATCCTGGAGAGCAAGAAATGAAGGGTTAGGCCTCAAAACATAAAGGAACTTAGTATTTGAAATGGTCATATTTGTTGAATTAATGCATTGACTGTGAGGCAGACCAAACCAAAGTCCTAAAATAAAAGAGTTCCTTTAAACAGGGTCTGGTGAAAGGAATAGATCTGTTAAAAATAACGTTGCAGGTGCCACAATATTATTGTGTATACATTGCTGCTGTATTTTTAATAGTCCCTCATTCCTTTGGAGAGCAACTTGCAAAAGAATTATTCATTCTCTCTGTGCATACATTTTGAGAATAATTCACTGTACTTTTCCAAATTATTTTCAAAGTGTACACACACAGGAAAGGATACAAAACTTTTCCCAGGCTACATTTGAAAGCTTGTCAGCACTCAGCGCTAAGGCCTTTAATCCCAGGCTTTAAATAATTTAGGTAACACTTGATTACTCCATTGCTGGAACGTCAAGCTCTGCAAAATCTGAGTAACACAATATTTGAGGGTGGAAAGAGAGAATACTCTACTATAAGCACTTAAGTAAAATACATTTCCTGCAAACAAAACATGAACTGCAGCCTGGTGTTTGCAATGCAAGCTGTGGTGAAGCACCACAGAGGTGACTCCCCCCCCCCAAAAAAAAAATTACACTTTATTCCGATTTCCAGTAACAAAACTCTTTAGTGAGGAGTTCTATGGTGCACTAGTCACAGCTGATGTGCTGCAAAGTACGATATTCAGAGGGCTTAAGGAGAAGCTTTTCCTTAGGTTCATACTATTTAGGGATCTACCCTAGCTAAAATTTGCACATCGACCTCAGATGAACAAAAAAGCCCACCCCCCACAACACACACACACACACACACACATGATTTAGTCAGGAAAAAAACCCAAAAAATAAGATAAGTTTTTACCTTTCTTGTGGACTATTTTTTTTCTTGAGAGAACAATTGCATTTTCTCAGGTAATCCACAGGGGATTCAATATTTGCTGTCTCTATGCATTTGTTAAATAAAAAATAGTACAAATTGCTTTGTTCTCTTAGGTACATCTGTACCTGTGCTGTTAACAAAGTCTGAACTATCTTGATTTTTCAGTCTTGTTCTCCACTGAAAACATAGTTTTAGCCAGCAAAATAAACTTCTCTGTACAAAGTTATTCGGATCATTTTCATGGGGGTAAGAGGTACGAACATCATCATGTGGGCTGTGTGACAATCTATGCAGATTTCCTTACACAGAAACACCAACTTAGTTAAGAATAATTAAACATCTTCAAAAATTATCAGAAGGCAACAAAGAAAAATAAATCTCCCCACCTCCCCCTACGAATTAAATTATCACTTATTAGGTCTTTTAAGATCCCTTTCCACTGCTGCCTTTGAATCCTTCTTTGCACAGAGGAATACAAAGTTTTTTCTCCTAAATCTACCGCTTCCTTTTCACTCCAAAGCTCACCGTTTAGCCCTTTGCAACATCTAATGCCAGAAAATCAGGATCAACAACAACAAGCCCACGATTGCCCTCAGCAGAGTCAATAAATGGCACATTTGACTCTCTCTCATACCATTTTGAACCAAGTCCTCACACAACTACTGCCCTGACACCTCATCCATCAGCTCTTAAAGCACAAGAGCAGCGCCCCATAAGCAAACCTCTTCTCTCCTACGCCATCTCCAGAGTTGAGGCCCAGATGAGAAACAGCCTTATCTTCCAGTATAGCAAGGATACACCTCTAGGATCAGACCTTGGCAATTTGACCCAAAGCCATCCTTACTTGCAAAACAAAGTCTCCATCATCTTCAGGGCAAGAAGGAAAGAGTGAGAGGGAAAAACAGGGGTGGGGGTAGGGGGGAAAGTCCAGTCCTCTCTGACCTGATTGGAAACTTTGTTGTGGAAAAAAGGGGAAAAAAAAAAAACAACCCACGCTTTGGCCAGTTGAGAAAGTGCCTATGGTTGCTCTTGTATTGGGAGGGTCTGTTCAGGGTTTCTCAATCTTCTTTCCTCTCTCTCTCCCCCCTCTCTTTCTCCCCTTCTCTTGTTTCAAAAGGGGCCTCCCTCTGGTCAGCGCTGATTAATAAGTGTTTTTTGTTGTGAAGTGTTGAATAATAGAAGATGGCCGGTGACCCAGGAAAGACTAAACCTTGTGCTACTTTATTGTGGCAAGCTGAGAAAGGGGCTTTAGGACAGAGACCCCAAGCACTGACCCGCACACATCCTGCGGATTCCCTATTCATTCTCACAGCCTTCCAGTCGCCCAGAGCTCCCATTGTTTGCCAAGCAACAATGGAGATTTTGCACAGAAAGTAAAGCTCTTTTCAGATTCCTCCCTGATGTTTTGCATTTGGGGAAACAACCATCCTTAACGGTTTTTTTTCTCTTAACTGAATTTCATAAAAACTCCTAGGATTTGGGCTTTCTTCTCCTCGCTCAAGACTTTCTATATAAAACTAAGAAAACAAATATTTTCTCTTAATAAATACTTTTTCCTTTTTTTTTTTTTTAATTACACAACATGTTTTTTCCTGGGGAACCACTTCCCTAGCTATTTAAAGGGGAAAATGAAATTTCTTTTATTTCTTAGCATATCTCTCTGCTTTATTGCACACTACATATTGCTGCAGTTCCTAAAAATAACTGTATTCAATAATCCCCTTTTTTTCTTTTTTCTTTTTTTTTTTTTTTTTTGAGTAGGAGCCAATTGGTGTGTGCTGATCCTTTCCAAAAAAAAA